>CAUYLG010003008.1:0-75206 GCA_963573385.1 Cacajao melanocephalus
TATAGCTTCAAACTACTGAAAACATCATGCTTCACACACAAGAAACTCTACATAGCCATCAGAATAAGTAAAATGAAGTTAATATCTAGGCATGTCACAGGAAAATTAATGAGAACTAAAAACAAAGAGAAGCTTTAAAAATTACCCGAAAAAAAGGCAGAACAACAATTAGACAGCTAACCCATTAATAGAAATAGTGGACACCAAGGAAAATGGAATGATGACAAGAATAAAGAAGAGATAAAGATTTTTGTTAGCAAAACAAACAGAAAAAAACAATAAAAAAAAATCAAACATAAAAAATGGAGAGGACACTGAGTCAGAAGACTGAAGTGTAAGAATATATTTAAAAGAGGCAAGTGAAAGCTCATAGTCACAGAAGGGAAAATGCAGGAATAACAACAATACTTCAGTTAATAAAATGTGTTAAATTCAAATATTGACTATATAACTATGAAATATCAAAACTGCATTTATTAAGAAGGCAGATGGTTGTATTTTCTAGGAAGAGCTTACAAATCTAATATCAGACTTTCATAACATTGGACAGGTAAAAACACATGTTTTAATGCTTTGCTTAAATTACTGTGACTATAATAGAGGAAGGTGGAAAATAGAAAATAAAAATAATCAATATAAAAGAAAACAGAGGAGGAAAAGAATCATAGTATAAATGAGATAAATACAAAAGAGATATCAACCACAAACAAAACATGCTAAGTATGTGAGCTAATGCATATGTTAATTAGCTTAACTTGACCATTCCACAATGCCTCTCTGCCTCCCGAGTTCAAGCGATTTTCCTGCCTCAGCCTCCAGAGTAAGTAGGATTACAGGTGCCTGCCACCATGCTCAGCTAATTCTTGTACTTTTAGTAGAGACGGAGTTTTGCCATGTTGGCCAGGCTGGTCTCAAAAAGAAAAGATAAAGATGATCAATAAACATATGAAAAGTATCTCAATCTCATCAGTACAAAGGGAAATGAAAGTTAAAACTTTAATGAGATAACCTCTATAACATTCACTGGAATGAATGCAATTTAAAATTCTGAGGAATGTCAAATGTTGATGAGAATGTGAAGCATTGGGAGCTCACATAAACTGCTGGTATATGAAAAAAATTGAGAACTATCTACTGTAGTTGTAGTTTCACAGGCTTTAAGAACCAAAATCGTACACCTAGATCTCATACACCCAACAGCAATTCATGCACATGTGCAATAAGGGATGTGTAAAAGAATGTCCCATAACAGCAATACACATAACAGGCATAAATTGAATTGTCAACTAACCTTAAATGAATAAACAGATTGCATTTCATTGTAAAAGTGGAAAAATATTCAGCAGTGAAAATTAATAATCAAGTATTGCTATGGAAAATCACATAGTTAAATCTCATAAAGCCAACGTTGAAGAAGCCAGATCAAAAATGCAAATGTTATATGATTCTAAATATTTAAAGTTCGAAATAAGGAGAAACACAAGTATAGTATTCTTACTGCACTATACTAGTCTCGATACCCTATATAGTATTCATATATAGTATATATATAGACACTTAGTTCATGTCTAAAGAACAAACATGCTAAAAAGGAAAAGCCAGGAAGACTTCCATAGAAGCCAGGATAGTGGTCACCTTTGGATGGGAAGAAAGTAGTGAGTGGTTTGGAGAGAACAAGATGAAAGTGGGTTTTGGAGGGTGCTGTTTACTATTGTTTCCCTTTGTATGAGTAATGATTACATGGAATTCATTTTGGGATCATGCATTGAATAAACATAAATTTAACTCAAAATACACACGCTTAAGCCTTACTTCTTGCTAAAAATTCCTTTAGGTAATCCAGACTACAGGGCACCATGAGCCTGGGAATACAATGAGTATTTCAAGTAAGAGTTCTTCATGATCTCGAACAACTTAGTATTGTTTAAATGTGGATACACAGGTATGATTGAAGTGATAGTCTAAATGTTCCTCTCATTTACAACTTGCTAATGACCTGTTGAGCAGCAACCTGAGGCTAACTTTCACTTTTACTAAGTCAGTCATTAGAGAAGAAACTGTAAATGACCAGCAGGAAGTAAATTGCCCTCAGTTAAAAATGAAAATGTGTTAACTTTTGACTAGTAAAATTACTTTTGGCATTAGGCCATAAAATAGAAAACAGCTACTGTTCCTACTGGGAAATCTGAAATCGGAAAAATAATACTATGTACTTTGATGCTTCTGGATTGGGAATATCTGAACTTTGTCTAAAATAATTATGTTTCAAAGGGCTAGGAAGTCTTTTATCATTGGCAGATAATAATTAAAAAAAACATAGGAGATGTAGTAATATTAAAATAGTACTAATATTTTGAAGTCTTTTGTTTAAGCAAATGTTAAAGTAAAAATTAAATTTTATTCAGGAAAATGAAATTGTGCTTTAATTTACTGTCATCTATTCTTCATTTGTTTGTTTGGTTGGTTGGGTTTTTTTGGTTATTTTGTTCTTGTTTTTGAGACAGGCTCTCTCTGTTGCCCAGGCTGGAGTAGAGAGGCCACAATCATAGGTCACTGGGCTAATTGCTGGGCTCAAGTGATTTTCCTGACTCAGCCTCCCAAGTAGCTGGGGCCATAGGCACATGCCACCATGCCGAGCAAATGTTTTAAATTTTTTTATAGAGATGGGGTCTTGTTTTATTGCCCAGATTGATATTGAACTCTTGGCTACAAGCAATCCTCTTACCTTGGTCTCCCATAGTGCTGAGATTATAGGCATGAGCCACTGTGCCAGCCAGCATCTATTCTTAAGTCAAGATATTAATATTAAATGTTTTCAAATGCACCCATTACAATTATATGCACCACAAATGGATGCAAATGTGCCAATCTCCTTGAACTTTTCTATTTGCTTCTCTGTCTTTGAGCCCTACATTTCCTCTGTAGGAAAGACACATCCTTCCCTCTCATTTTTCTGCTTTAATATATACCTACTGATAGAGTGACCTAGCTCTAATGTCGTCTATTCCAGGAATCTTCCCTGTCCTTTGTTTCTGGATCTCTTCATTTACACTTTCAGTATATAAAGTGTCACAATAGACCAATTCTTCATTTTTCTATATGTGTTTATATGGCACTAGATTGCAAAATTATTTAAGGACAAGGATGTGTCTTATTTGCCCTTGTATGTTCATAGGATACTAACTTGGCTTCTCAGAAGCTTGGGAGATGTTTGCTTAATTTAAGATAAAGAAAAACTAAAGACAAGATAGATTGCAAGTTTCATGATTTCTTTTCTTATGATAAAATTACTTTCAGTTCATGTGGGAATGCATCCCTACTTAGTGCCAAAGTTAGCTATACCAAGTTTTCATTGGTCCATATGTAAAGGTTTATTATTTGGACAATATTAAGTCAAAGCCAGTGCTTTAAGGAGCCACATTACATACAATATATGCTCAAACTCATATTTATTATTCATCATATGTCTTTACACTTTCATAGCTAACATTTATTAAATGCTATGTGCCAGGGAGTCTTACAAGCAATTTAGTTGATTTATCTTTTTTCAATCATACCACAGACCTGAGGCTGTATTATTTTATCTCCATATTGTAAATATGGAAATGGGAAGTTCAAGACCCTAATCACTAGCACAAAGTAGCTGAGCTACTAGGGGCAGGAGTCTGACAGAAGAAGAAAGCCATTCTGTTACTGATACTTTGGGTAGTGTGAAACCAAAGTCAACATTCTAAAACATTATGATAAAGTCTTCTTACAAATTACATCTTGAAAATCTACAAAATGACTTTTGCCCAGTTACCACGGTTTCTAAATGGTACTTCCCTTGATACTATCACTAATATAAAGACAGATCACTTGTATTGAAATATATGAAGGTAAAACAAAATGCACTATGAGCAAAATAGATATTGATAGTTCAGGAAAGTATATAACCATTAATGAAATAATAGTTAGGATGTACAGTGTAATGTGGTGAGTTAAAGTTAATAGTAGCTTGAGTTTTGCCCTATCTACAAACTTTTGAACAAACTACTTGACAGATAATGTTGATGCTATAATATTTTAAGTCATAGAGGATTTGAAAATTGATATTTTTAAGAGGGTCTTTAAAGAACTTTGACTTAAGAAAAATATATAGACTTAGTATGGTTTTCCTATCTAAAGTAACTTTTTATGATGATAAAATATATTATCTGTTTATTTACTCAGTTGTGTACTTAAGAGTAAAGGAGTTTCCGTAAAACATACATTAGAAAAGAACTGACATAGACTTTGCCTTCAAATGTTTTACTTACTCAGGTTTTGTTAGACAGGTTGATAAGACTTTATGATCCTAACAATGCTATTTTAGCATCACCTCTTTTCATTCAAATTCAGATGACATTTATTGAAACACAAGTCTTAGTCATTTAATAAACATGGCTTACCTTTAGTTGCTCTTAAGCAAAATGATTATACTATAAAGCTAGGTACTCTTTGAAGAGCTGGGCATACACAATGTCCAACGCATAGTAATAGCTCAAAAATGTTTTAGAATGATCCTTTGGATAAGGAATGAGTTGGGGAAAGTATAATAAATGTGGCATGAAACTGGGATAGATAGAGATCCAATGAAGAATTTGAGAAATCAGTTTTGCTCATTCCTCAGGAAATCAGACTTGAAAGCAAGTAGCAGTGGCAGTGGGTGAATTCCACATTTGTCTTTGCCCTTACTCTGGTTTGTTCTGTGCTGAAATATTTGAGTGCTTAGTTGGCTATAAGGTTGTCTATTTCTATGGAACATGATAGTCCAGAATGAGGCTCTTTACAAGCAAATGTCAGAACACAATATTAGATAAACTATTCTTTTAGCCAGCAGCTGGGTTTAGTTTCAGCAATTCATGAACCAGTTTATACCAACAGAATCTAGGTAGATCCTACATTCTTATAAATTGTTCATGTAGAGACTATTCTAATCAAACCAGAACATCAGTTATTGCCTTGGAAATATGGCTGAAATGATAAAATAATCAGTTATGGTTCCTCAAAAATACAATATTGACACTACTATTTAGTTGGTGTTCTTTTTGTAAACAGAAAATATGCTTTCATAGATTGCAAACAATCAGCAGGTGGCCCACCTATTTTCAGCCACATTTTCCCTCATTTACTGACATCTACATCATGTCCTAAGCCAAATTCTATTTCTCAGAATTTTCTGAAAATTCCATGGTCTCAGATAGTACAAAGACTTTTTACTTGTGCTTCCCTAGAACGACCTTCTCTGTACACGAGACAATTTTCACAACTCAAGAAAGATTATTAGATCAAAATGGCACATGGGAAAGCTGTCTCAACTTCTCACTAAAATATAATGAAAGTATAGAACAAGACTGCAAAAGGTCACAGATAAAAACTGACAGAATAAAACCCAAGTACTAGAAATTGACTGGAGCTTTATTTTTGTAAGACAGGTGAAAAAAAAAAAAAAAAAAATATATATATATATATATTTGAAGGGAATGAGAGTAGTGAAAAAAAGTATGTGACAAAGTACTGTGAAAGACCTACCTGGTTTCACTTCATCAAGTAGAGATGAGACTAAGATGAAACAGAAATAGGAAGACAGCCAGGATATTGTATAACAACCAACTACCTCTCACCTTCAATCCTTACCCCTTTCCCCACGCTACTCCTTCAGCCACCCTCACCTGAGATTCTTGATTCAGAAACCCTGAGCCCAACAATACAGTGCACTCTCTCTCGATATTTTCAATGCATTGTGTAGTGGACAGAATACAGCACTCTTCTTTGCTCTGCTATCCTCAATTCTGAAGTCATTTCTGTTCAGCCAGAGAGTTCAAATCCCTGCTGCAAACAAACAGAAATATGTGAGAAAAGAAAAGTGGGCGAAGTAGCAGGATTGAAATGGACTTCCCATTAAAAAATGAGAGTTTTCAGGGATAGACACAGAAAGACCTGCAGTAGATATGACAGGAAGTTCTTGCCCAGAGTGGAGGGCAAGGACAAGGATTCATTCAGAAAGAATGACAGAAAATGTAGTGCTAATATTGAAATGTTTTTTGTCTTATTTTCTTAAACAAAGTTTATGATTATATTTTTATTTTAAATTTTTTCTATTAATATATAATAGTTGTACATATTTGGGGGGCACCTGTCATATTTTAATACCTGAATATAATGTGTAATAATCAAATCAAAGTAACTGGGATATGCATCATGAAAATATTTATCTTTTTTTGTATTGAAACCATTACAATTCTGTTCTAGTTACTTTATAATATACAATAAAATTTTTGTTAATTCTAATTTCCCAACTGTACTATTGAATATTATAACTTATTCCTTCCATTTAAATGTACTAATTAACCAAATCTTTCATTCTTCTCCTCCTCTGCTTCTCTACCCAGTCTCTAGTAACCACCTCCATGAGATTCACTGCTTTAGCTCCCATGTATGCCTAAGAAGATGTAATATTTGTCTTCCTGTGCCTAGCTTATTTTACTTAACATAGTGACCTCTAGTTCCATCCATGTTGCTACAAGTGATAGAACTTCATTCTTTTTTATGGCTGAATAGTATTCCATTGTGTATATGTACCACGTTATTTCTATCCATTCATCAGTTGATGGACACTTAAGTTCATTCCATGTCTTGGCTATTGTCGATAGTGCTGCAATGAACACAGGAGTGCTGGTATCTCTTCAATATACTAATTTCTTTTCATAAGTATTTTTTTTCTTTCATATATATATGCATACACACCTGCCCACAGCAGTGGGATGGCTGGATTACATGATCACATGGTAGTTCTGTTTTTAGTTTTTTGAGGACCCTCATACTGTTTTCCATAGTGGCTGTACTAATTTACATTTCCATCAACAGTGTGTGAGCCTTCCTTTTTCTCTCCATCTTCATCAGCATTTATTGTTTTCCTTTTGATAATAGACATTCTAACTGGGGTGAGATAATATCTCATTGTGGTTTTGATTTGTATTTCCCTGCTGACTGATGATGTTGAGTATTTTTTCATATACCTGTTAGCCATTTGAATGTCTTCAGGTTTTATTTATTTATTGAGACAAGGTGCAGTGGCACAATCTCGGCTCACTGCAACCTCTGCCTCCTGGGTTCAAGTGATTCTCTTGCCTTAGCCTCCTGAGTAGCTGAGACTACAGGCATGCACCACCACACCAAGCCTTTTTTTTTTTTTTTTTTTTTTGTATCTTTAGTAGAGATGGGGCTTTACCATGTTGGCCAGGATGGGCTTGATCTCCTGACCTCATGATCCGTCGGACTCAGCTCCCAAAGTGCTAGGATTACAGGCGTGAGCCACTGCACCCAGCCCTTGTATGTCTTCTTATGAAAAATGTCTATTCAGTCCTTTTGCCCATTTTTAAATCAGATTTCTTTGGTTTTTGTTTTTTGTTTTTCGCCACCGACTTGCTTGAGTTCCTTGAGTAGTCTGGTTATTAATCCCTTGTTGGATGGACAGTTTGTAAATGTTTCTCTCTTTCCGTAGGTTGTCTATTGACTTCGTTGATTGTTTTCTTTGCTATTCATTTCCCTGATAATTAGTGATGTTGAACATTTTTTCATGTACCTGCTGGCTACTTGTATGTCTTCTTTTGAGAAATGTCTATTCAGATCCTTTGTCCATTTTTAATTGAGTTATTTGTTTTCTCATTATTGAATTGTTTGAGTTTTGTATGTAATTTGGATAATAGATGTATTCCTACAAATATTTTCTCCCATTTCATAGGCTGTTTATTCATATTTTTGCAGAAGTTTTTAAATTCGATGTAATCCCATTTATCTAGTTTGTGCTTATGTTTGCCAGTATTTTAGGGGGTCATATTCAAAAACTTATTGGCTAGACCAATGTCAATAGGGTTTTTCCCTGTAAAGTCGCAGGTCTTAAGTCTTTAATCCATTTTGATTTGACTTTGTATGTTGTGTGAGATAAGAGTCCAATTTCATTGTTGGTTCTTAGCACCTTTGTTGAAGATCATGTTACTGAAACATGAGGGGTTTGGTCTAGGTCCTGCTGCTTGCAGCACAGAAAGCGAATCACTGAGATGGCATGTATTGCCAAGGAAGAAGGCTTTAATCTGGTGCTGCAGTTGAGAAGATGAGAGCCCAGCCTCACATCCATCTCCCCGACTGACTAAAACCAGGGGTTTATACAGTATGGAAGACATGTGACCATGTGTAAGAAAGTAGGAGCTAGGGAGGGTAAGGAAGCAATCATGATGAATGAGGGGTCTGGCATCTCATTGTCTGGATGTAGTGATTTGGTGAGTTTCAGTTACCTGATACTTGTTTTTTGAAATGCCTGTAGGTCCTTTCCTGGGGAAGAAACTCAGATAAAACTAACATTAAATTTCAAGCTTTAAGACCAGAAACATCAATTTCTATGTTTATTATGGGACTATTGGGTTCATTTCAATCACTTAACTGTAAATGTGTGTATTTATTTCTGGATTCTCTATTCTATTCCATTGGTCTCTATACCTGTTTCTATATTGGTTCCACGCTGCTTTGGTTACTATATCTTTGTAATATATTTTAAAATCAGATAGTGTAATACCTACAGCTTTGTTCTTTTTGTTAGAGATAGCTTTAGTCATTTATGATTCCATATGAATTTTAGAATTGTTTATTCTATGTACGTGAAAAATGCCATTGGAATTTTGGTAGGGATTATATTTAATCTGTAGATCACTTGAGTAGCATGGAAATTTTAAGAGTATTAATTCTTTCAACCCATTAACATGGCAAACCATTCATATTTTATCTAATATTAATATTGCAATTTCTTTTCAAAAATCTGTTTACATTTTTGCTCTTAACCTTAAAAGCTCAATCATAATCCTCAAGTTTTTTTTCTATGTTATTTCCCTGGCAGTCCTATCTATTCTCATGCATTTATATGCCAGCTTTTTGATAACAACATCCTTATTTATATAAAGTCTGTCCTCTAAATTCCAGATTCACATCTTCAAGTGCCTCTTTGACATGTCCACCTTGATGTATTACAGACCTCTCCAATACAAATAATATGAAGTGAAACTCTTGATTCATTTTCTTACCCAAATCATCCCACTACTTACATACTTCCCTTTCAGTCTGTTTTTTTTTGTGTATCAGTAAACAGACTTACTATCTACCCCAATGATCAAGCAAAAAAAAAAAAAACCTTTCATTCTTCCCTTACTAGTGGACCAGGCTAGCTATAGGAAGAAGAAAATATCCTGAATATTGTAAAATATTCCCTATAGTGATCTTCCCAAACCAAAAGTTAGATCAAGGTATTCATCTGTCTGTACCCTCTATTGTAGTCCTGTTTATTACACTGTATTGATTTTTAAAATCGTTTTTTAGTTTTATTTTTCAAAGGGGCCTGAGCTTCTTGAGTTCAAGCACTGTGTATTTTATGTATACTCATGTGATAGCACAGTGGTTAAAATATTTTAAACATTTAAATTAAGGCATATTTATTTATTGAATATTTGTTAGTAGTTTACCTTTAAAAATCAGGATCAGCAATCAAAAATTACTTCCACCTGAATTGCTCCCCAAAGGCATATATCACAATGTTTGTGTTTCTGAATTTTTGAAAGTACCATGTATATAGTATATGAATAGATTAAATGTAACATGGTTTTTAAAGTTACAATATTTATCTCATATCACTGTATCACAAGGTATTATATAAACAGTGGCTTCCATGATGAATTTTTCTTCAATGGACTGAATCCTCAATTTTAGTGCATTGTCTTGTTAGTCACATTTTATCCAAGTTACGAAACGTACTGCTTTTCTCCAGCCTCGGCTCTTTATCCAGTTTCAGGCCATAGCAGTGTTGATGGCTTTCTACAGTGATTCTGATTCTCAATGGGTTTATGCTTTGCAATGATCAACTATCCTGATCCCCAGGAAGTTCTGACACTGAGGCCATTGCCCTTGAAAGTCCTGACATAGAGCCAACTCCTGATTTCCCATGTAGGACCTGTAACTAGTGAGTTTTAATCACAGACACCATTTTCTTTACGCATCTCTCAATTTATCATTTTCTATGCCTTTACTTGGTAGCAATAGAGCACAGGTATGTACAAGCCTTAGGCTCTCCACTTAGTAATTATTTCCATTTACTTAACCTAGAATTTGAAACACCAGTAAAGTTTAGTTCTCTTGTTGATTTGATCCTTCATTAAGCTTAACTTCGTTGAATGTAATTTTATTTTTCCTTTTATCCTTGTCTAATTTGTTCTATGTACCACTAGCATCATTAACTATTGGAACTTAAAAAGAATCCCAAACTAGAAAATTTTTTATGGAATTTGAAGTTCATGCTAATCTTGATAAACGATTCAGTGACTGACATGTTTACATCATTTTAGGAAATTTCCAGGAGAATATTTAAACAAGTGTTTGCCCACATGAAACACAGAAAAAAGCAATAAAAATGCATTTAAAAATAAAATACATGGGGGCCAGGTGTGGTGGCTCACTCCTGTAATCTCAGCACTTTGGGAGGCCGAGGTGGGTGGATCACCTGAGGTCAGGTGTTTGAGACCAGACTGGCCAATGTGGCAAAACCCTGTCTCTACAGAAATACAAAAGTTAGCTGGGTGTGGTGGCGTGCACCTGTAGTCCCAGCTGCTTGGGAGCCTGAGGCGAACTGAGCTCACGTTGCTGCACTTCAGCCTGGGGGACAGAGTGAGACTCCGTCTCAAAAAACAAACAAATGAAAGAAACAACACAAACAAGAACAAACAACAATACATGAAGATAGAGAAAAAAGAAGAATGAACTTTTTAAAAACATAAACTAATATTTATTGTACACTTTATGCCAAGCACTATCTGGCAAAAAGCAAAGTTTACATGAATTAACTTATTTAATCTTCACAAAAATGCAAAAAGTCTCTGCTGTCTTTAGTTGCATTGTATACTTTAGAATTTAGTAAACTGAGACACAGAGTATCTTACCTAAAGCCACATAGGTAGGTACCAGAGGATCTTCCTAATCAAAGAAAGTATGATATTGTTAATTTATCAGACATATTAAGAGTTTAAGCATTGTCACAATTATCTAAATATTAGTTATCATGCTATTTTTGTTTGTTTGCTTAAACAAATTAATTCTCTAAGGTATTTATATTAAATAGATCAAACCTATAAAATAAGGTAAAGTTAGAAAAATACTGTTATTAATAGTTCTAAACAAAGTTATCAGACATCCAGATGTTGAAAAATAACTGGATATTTTATTTACCTAATTTCACACATCCAGATACTTAGTAAGTACTGATATTTGTCATCATGTAGCAAAATATCCAATTAAAACTTTTAATTTAAACCAGATGTTTTATCATTATGTAAATTTGGTAATAACCTGCACAAGAACAAAAGACCATATTTTTTCCAGGCTGCTAATTGTTTGTGAACATACTACCTCAAAAATGCAGAAATTTCAAAAGCTATCTCAAATAAATTGTGCTAATGTCATATGACAGCTACACAATAGTTTTAAAAGTATGAATATTAGAATCAAAATATGATTATCTCTAAAACATGAGTAAAAAAGTTTTTGGAAAAGCATACAATATAATGACATTTATATAAATTAAAACTACACACAGAATACTACCTATTAGTAACATATAAAACAATTTTGTAAATGTACTAAAAACACATGCCAGATTCGTGATTAAGGTAGCCTGAAAGTAAGTAGGGATATTCTATAACTTTCTCTCTACAAGGAAAATTTTGAGGTTCTCTCTTGTTTCTTTTCCTAAGACAAAATCAATGTGGTGAAACATGTTAAAATGTTAGATTTCTGTCTAAAAGCAACTTTTTAAAATTAAAAATTTTATATGATAGCAACAAAATTTTCATACTCATTAACAGTCACACAATATGCTCCCCTACCCTCATCACCTAGCAACTAATACTCTACTTTTGGTTTCTGGATATTTGCCTATTCTTAAGTAGAATCAAATAACATGAGATTTTTCTAGTCTGGCATCTTTCACATTTCATAAGGTTTTTAAGGTTTATGCATGGTTTAGCATGTACAGTAACTTCATTGCTTTTTAGAGCCAAATAATATTTCACTGTATGGATGTACCATATCATGTTTATTCAATCATCAGTTGATGGACATTTGGGTTATTTCCACTTTATGTCTGTCATTTATAATGACTCTGTAGACATTCATGTAAACGTTTTTGTGTGGACATATGTCTTTGATTCTTTGAGGTATATACCTAAGAGTGCAGATAATAGGTCATATAGTAATATTATGTTTAACATTTTGAGGGACTACAAACTAGTATATTTTCCAAAGCAGCTGCACCATTTTACCTGCCCACAAGCAATACCTGAGTGCTCCAGTTTTTCCTTATCTTGGCAACACATATTGTTTGGCTTTTTATTATAGCCATCACACTGGATTTTAAGTGATATTTTATTGTTTGTTTTAATTTGTCTTTCCCAAAGGACAGATGATTCTGAGTATCTTTTCATGTGCTTATTGGCCAGTGGTATATCTTCTTTGGAGAACTGTCTATTCAAATCTTTGCTCATGCTTCAAATATTTTTTGCTTGCTTCTCTGTTAGTTCTCCTCTGGGGTGCTCATTATGCATTTGTTAGTGTGTTTCATAGAGTCCAAAATGTCTCTGAGGCTCTGCTTGTTATTCTTTATTTTGTTATTTTTATCTCTCAGATGGAAAAATCACAATTGACTTTCTTCAGCATCACTGATTCTTCTAGCAGTTAAAATCCCCCTTCTAGTGAAGTTTGAATTTAAGTTATTGCCATTTTCAACTTGAGGATTTTTGGACTTTGTTTTTATTTATAATTTTCATTTCTTCATTAACTATTCCCTATGGAGAGATGTCATTCATAGCTTTCTCTTATCTCTTAAGACATAATATTCTTTAGTTCCTTGAAACTATTTAAAATAGCTGATAAAATATTTGTCTGGTAAGTCCAACATCTAGTATTCCAAGGAATAGTTCCTATTTTGCCACCTTTTTTTTTCTCTGTCTGTAGGAACCATACTTTCCTATTTTTTGTGTGTATCATAAGTTTTTATTCAAAACTGGATATCTTAATATAATATTGCAGATTAAAATATTATTTTGCATATATTTATTGTTTCATAGTGTGCCAATTCTGGAAATCAGATTTGTTACTCCATATGGTTTGTCATTGTTTCCATTTGTTGCTCTTATTTCTGTTGCCATTTGTTGTTTAGTGACTTTCCTGGATTAAATCTTTAAGGTTTGTGTTTTTTGTTATGTCCCACCTCTAAAGTCTCTGCTGCATTAGCATAGTGGTCAACTAGTGATCAAATAGAGATTGCCTTAAATTCCTTAGGATAGTAAGTCTTTTGGCCTTTGTTAAGAAGCTAAGTGCATATGTCAGGGCAAGCTTTCAAAGCTCTCATAGGTAGTTTACAATACTGCCTTATCCTTCACTTTCTGTTTGTGCAGAACTTCAAAGTCAGCCAGAGTTGACAGTTTAGGATCTCAGGTTTGCCATGGTCGTGTGCAAAGTTTTGTGCAAATGCATAGCTTTATAGATTTCCAGGATTGTCAGAGATTGGGCATCTGTAAAGCTATGGACATCTATAAATCTATGTCCAACCCTATGGACATCTCATTTCCTGATGACTTACCTCATTTTTTGGTAAGTCTCTTGTTCCGATTAGTAGTACTGCCTCAGACAGTACTGCTGCAATTTTAAATAATTGCTGCTGATTTCTTTTTCTTTGACCAATACACTATGGTTAAGGCTGTTCACATAGGTTGTGACCCGAGTACGTTTAATTAAACAGAAGCTCTGAAAATGAAACTCTTCAAATGTTAGATGCTACCAAACAGAGCACTTTCTGAAACTGTCATATAGTGACAGTTCTCTAGGGATGAGACTTTTGGGAGCTCCAAACCCATTCTGCTCCATCCAGTGGCTACTAGGTGGCTGTTTTTCACGGCTACCATAGTTATATGTCTGCTTATTTCCAAGGGTGCTATTGAGCTAGGGAGAGAAGGGTGTGATTTCAGCAAGTTAAAATGCAGCAGTACTCACTGCTTTTACTGAAATTCAGCTTTATTTTCTTAGTAACAGTCTTCACATTGTGGCAATTCTTTAGTTAATCTCTAGTGTTCTGAAAAAGTTGACTTTGACATTTTTTTCCAGTGGTTTTATTGATTTCATGGAGGAGTAGGTTTTCAGAGGCTGTTACTCCACCATTCTCAAAGACAAGTCTGAACTCTTATTTTTTAACAAAAAGGAAGTGTAATGTTTCAGTGATCTGAAGGATGCTTGCACAAAGCAAATGATTCATGAACCATTTATCCTGATATTGGATGTGGATATGCAAAGAGTACCAAAGTGGGATCTTGTTCAGTGAACAATACAATTACAAAACAATAAATTAAATAGAAATGTATATGTTGTTTTTAATTAGCAGCATTAAACCTTTTCCCCTTTTATGATACATAGAGCAAATTTTGAAGGAAACTCAGCAGAAAGACCAAAGACTAACAATATCTCAGGTAGCATCTAAACAAATTTTTATACAGTAATAATAATAATAACTCCATGAATGAAGTAGTTCAGAGTAGTCTGAAGAATATGAGGTATGCAAAATTTATCAGGCCCAGAGAGATATGAGCATGAGATTTAGTCATTTTCACCCTGCAATTCTGATACCCAGGGTTAATTGGTTAAAGGCATTTTGTTTTCCCTTCCTTCCCTGTGATTTCTAGGTTAGCCAATAAGTTACCTTAAATGTTACAACAAGTTGCACCCTCACCCATTACCGTTATGTTCCTGGAATCTGTGATAGTAAGAATAATGTATAGCCAATTTATAGCTTATATCAAGAGTCCCCAATCCCCAGGCTGTGGAACAGTAAGGGTCCATGGCCTGTTAGGAACAGGGCCACACAGCAGGAGGTGAGCTGTGAGCCAATGAGCATTACCACCTGAGCTCTGCCTCCTGTCAGATCAGCACTGGTATTAGATTTTCATGGGAGCAGGAACACAATTGTGAACTGAACTTGTGAGGAATCTAGGTTGTGTGCTCCTTATGAGAATCTAATGCCTGATGATCTGAGGTGGAAGAGGTTCATCTCAAAACAATCCTGTGGCCAGGTGCAGTGTCTCAAGCCTGTAGTCCCAGCACTTTAGGAGGCTGAGGTGGGCGGATCACCTAAGGTCAAGAGTTTGAGAACAGGCTGGCCAACATGGTGAAACCCCGCTTCTCCTAAAAATATGAAAATTAGCCAGGCGTGGTGGCAAATGCGTGTAATTCCAGCTACTTGGAACTCTGAGGCAGGAGAATTGTTTGAATCCAAGAGACAGAGGTTGTAGTGAGCTGAGATAGTGCCATTGCACTCCAACCTGGAAGACAGAGCAAAACTCTGTCTCCAAAAAAAAAAAAAAAAAAAAAAGAAAAAGAAAAAGAAAAAGAAATCCTTCCCATACTCCAATCTGTGAAAAAAAAAAAATTCTCTTCCACCAAACTAGTCTCTAATGCCAAAACGATTAGGGACCACTAACTCATGTCATGTTAATGAACCTAAGTAAATTATTGGTAAACAAGAACTGTCCCTCTTTTTTTTGTTTGTTTAAAAACCCACTGTATCTTTGTTAATCCGAGCATATATTCAGGGCATCTTGAATCTGTCTCCCAGGTGACCATCCTCAAAGTTGGCCCAAATAAACTCTCTACTTATATTAATTTTGCCTCGGTTTGTTTTCTTTACGCATACATGTATATCAAGTTGATGTGGCTACATAATATTAAAAAAAAAGATTATGTGACTGATAAAGTAAGTGTCCTTGGAAGCATTTTAAGAAAACTTTTGGTTAGTTCACAAAATCAGATTGAAGGCACAAAAAGATAAGTATTCTAACTGTACTACCAGGTAGAGCCACTTATGCATATATTCATTTATTTATTCATTTGCTTACTTATGTTATGGTGACCCCTTCCCCTTGACTGGCTTCCAACCGGCCACATAACAAATTTCAAAACCTTGTGTTGCTATAAAGAGCTCTTCATCATTTCATCTCCACATACTTCTTCAGTCTCATCTCTTGTCATCTTTCCCCATCTGTTTCCCAAAGCCCACAGTCTTCCAAGCAGGTCTGCAGTCCAAATAAATCATGCTTTTGCTTCTGATTTGCATGCCTTTTCTGTTTTTGGAACTACTTTCTGGGTTTCTGTCTTCAGGACTCAGTTTAGATCTAACTTTGTAAGCCTCTCCTGAGCTTAGAGACATCTTAGAGCAGAATGGATAACAGTGAAGATTCTTAAGTCAATGAAACTCCAGTTATTTTAGTTCTTTTTATCTAAAAGAGAAAAAAAAGAAAATAATAACAGTACCTCATAGAATTTTTATGAGAATAATTTGGGATGACACATGTAAAATTTTTATTGAGTACCATAAGAGTACTAGCGGCCACTTCTACCTCTATCACTACATCAATGCTTTCTAGAGTACAAGGGGTATAGAAAGAATTATGGGAGATGAAGCTAGAATGGAAAATGGTGGCAATTCTTACTGGAGTCTGAAGAAGGAAATTCTAGGAAAGCAACATGTTAGAAGGTCAGGCCTAGACTCCTCAGACCAGGGATGGGAGGAGCAAGATTTAAGTAGAATATTAGGAAGGATCATCGTGGGCCTGCATTTCTGCTGCTGCTGCTAGTTCTCTGTACACTGACCAAAATTTATGATTATGTTGTCTCTAAAAACAGGTATAGTCTCATGTTCTTACTACATCCAATTTAGTCTTGTTTGAACGGAAAGCACAGAAAAGTCTTCTATCAAGGAAAGAAAAATTAAGTACACTGGCAGCATTTTTTAAAGTATATTCCTCAGAGACCTTGTCCCCTGAGATGTTCCTTGAGGAAAAATAGACTGTTGTAAAGTAAGCCTGAGAAACATTGCAAAGTATCAAACTATATTCCTCTGTTGGTAATTCATACATAATATTCCACTATTGCCAAATCTGAGCAAGCATGCAGTAGAATGTCCTGCATAATTCCATTTAACTCAGTGTTGCTCAAAATTATTAACCCTTGAAAATAACATTTATCCTTTGTTTTATGTTCTTGATTATTGCTTAATACCTATTAACATTTTGTGAAAAGACATTTCATGATATATAATCTTTAATAAAGACTTAAAAAGCATTTTCCAGTATATATTTTCATCTGCATGAATATAAGTCCCCCTTTTGGGCTGAGCCATGGCAAATGCCACATTTAATACAATTTTCTCTCTTTGGGTACCAGACTATTTTCAAAATTAGTTAAAACCTGTAGGCCTTAATATATAGAGAGAGGTGGATAACAGCAAAATTATAATGCTTAAAAGCAAGTAAAATGTTATTTTTAAATTTTGAGAGGAAGTCTGGCACTAATGATAGAAAGTAAAATATTCCTTTTACATGTACCATTCAACCTTTAAACTTAGCCTTTAAACCTGTCAGTAAGATCAATGCCCAGCTTAATCACAAAAAGAGAACTTCGTGATTTTTATCTCCAGGGAAGCCTGAGGTGATAGAACCCATTGTTTGGTTCTTACTGAGCCAATTTATCTATTAGAATGTTTTGGTGTAATTACCATCCCTCCTTTCACTGGACAATGTAGATCTAGTTTCAAGGACATAACCTACCCCATCCTGTCCTCCACACCTTCCTTCAGCTTCCACAGCTGCCTTTCTTCTTCATTAGTTCCAAGCAGATTTGCAGTTGGCTCTCGGAGTACCTTTCCCATATGCTGAGTTGTCCATTTAAAGCCTTTACTGATTAGAGATATACTTGAAATTGGAAATTTAGTATGCAGTCAATTGTCACATCCCTTTGAACTCTGCTTCATGAAAGTTTCTTTCTTTTTGAATAATTTGACATTTTGAGTGTGCAATATCACCAAAAAACTAAAGGAAATGTTTTCAGAATTGAATGTAAGCTTCATGCCCTGCAGAGTATGTTTTCAGTCTGAACCCACAAATAATGATCTGAAGGATGAAAGTAACACCCATGAGAATGACTTCTCTGACTCCAGAGAAGAATGAGAAACACACTTGCCATATGTCAGGTGAGTGCAGTCCCATCAGTTGAGAGATGCAGTGCAGGGACATAGAAAGCCTCAGGCTTAGAGACAGAAGGTCTGGTGCTTAGTACTGAGTATGACACATATGGGGCAAGTGAACACTGTGTGAAATTGTAAAGGCAAATTATATCTTCTTTGTTCCTCAATTTCTTCCTCAGTACAATTGCCATTGTATATATTTTCCGACTTCACAGGGTTATTTTAAGGAACAAAATGTGATTATTTAGGGATGTCACATCAGCAGGACAAATAGTTTTCTGGTTCCCCTTCTCTCTCCCATTCTATTGCTCTTTACTTTTTATTCTCTCCCTTACATCTCCCTATGATTCATTACTTCATTATTTTGGAAGTTTCCTTAGTTTCCTTGTCCTCTGAATCTGCTGTTCATACTAAATGTGAAAACACCAGTGCTGGATCAATTCAGTTATTACGTTTCTTCCTTTTTCAACTGTGACTATGGAGCCTGCTGAAGAAAAATAACACACATTTAAACATTAGCGCTGTGATAAATCCATGTCCTCTGACCTCAGCTGGACTCCAAGACTGTCCAGTAATTTCCTTTCTTTTTCTGGTCTGGTATCATCCGTAGCATTTCCAAACCATGCCCACTCTTCTCAAATACTCAACCCCTTCAGTATGGATGTTTGTCTCTTTCTTGAAACAAAAGTAGGAACACCACCATCGGATATCACCAGAGTTTTGCAACAATGCAGTGACTTACAGTAATTGTAATCCTAGCAGAATTTTGATTCATCTGTCCCCCCTATTTTAAACTGATATAGGAGAAAAGATGACCTCACAAATAAAAACAACAACCAGTGCTACCAATGTCCTCATCTCTGCTTCTTTAGTGATCTAAGCCTGCAGAGTACCTTTTCTATTTTCTATTTTCATCTTCCTTGTTTTTAAAAATAGAATTTATTTTTAAGAGCAGTTTTAAGTTCACAGCAAAATTGAACAGAAAGTACAGAGATTTTCCCATATGCCTCCTTTCCCCACACAAGTACAGCCTCCTCCATTATCATCCTCACCAGAGTGGTATATTTGTTACTATTGATGAGCCTACATTGACACATCATTATCACCCAAAGTCTGTAATTGACACCAGAGTTCACTGTTGATGTTGTACATTCTATGAATTTTGACCACTGTGTAATGACATGTATCCACCATTAAGGTAACAAACAGTAGTTTCACTGCCCTAAAATTCCTCTGTGCTCTGTGTGTTCATCCCTCCTCTCCTTAGCCCTTGTCAACCACTCTTTTTACTGTCTCTACAATTTAACCTTTTCCAGAATGTCATATAGTTGACATCATTCAGTATGTAGCCTTTACAGATTGACTTCTTTCACTGAGTAAAATGTATTTCAGGTTCTTCCATTTTATTTATTTATTTATCTGTTTATTTATTTAAGTGTCCTGGTTGGGCCCAAACCTTCATTTCTTTTCATGGCTTGACAATGCATTTGTTTTTGGTCCCATCCTCTTTATTTTCACTGCCTTATTTCTTACTAGAGAAGTAAATAATTCTCTGTTTAAGTACTTTGAAATCTCATGAATCTTTAAAACAGAGAAAAAAGAATTAAAAAACAAAATGTCCCTACAAAAACTTTTCTTAAGAGATCATTCTCTTCCCCTTCTCTTAATAATCAAACTTCTTGAATGTTCGAAGTCACTTTCTCTTTACTTTCTTTCAATTTCAGTCCCATACATACACTGAAATCTAACTTTCACTCACATCTACAGTTTCTGTTTGGAGTTTGATCAACAACAAGAACAAAAGTTTTCTTAGACTTCCATGAAAGCAAAGTTTTGGTTTTCCTTCTACTCTTATTTCTTCTTGTTGATTTAGTTTTTTGTTGTTTTAATCATGGTCTTCTTACTAACTAAATGTTCAAATAGATGGATTTCACTATACTCTCTGCTTGGACAATCTTATCTACATTAATGCCTCTTATTGTATATAAACCGCAGATTGTTCTTGCTTTGCTTGGTACCGTGTTAACTGAAACAGGTGCTTATTGGAACCATGTCTCTGCTTTGTGCAGTTATCATAAAACCATGCAAAGTAAGGACACATTTTCTACATGTACAATATTTAGTTAATAAGATACCATGAAAAATGAGGACTATCTATGGCAATTATATACTCCCATCTTTATCTAGATCTCTACACTTGAATACATGGTTTTCTACCAGTTATCTCCACTGGCTTTCCAAAAGTCTTTTAAAAATTTATATGTCCAAATATAACTTTTTCAGCCTCCATCCCCAATCCTCCTGGCCATCTTCTCTATCACAAGTAATTAGTCAATCAATAGAAAATTACTAGTAAATATCATTTTCAGGCACTGTGCTAGACACAAGTGATATAGTGGTGGTAGTATTTTAACAACATATTCCATTGCCTCACACAGTTTACAATCTAGAAGGGAAAGTAAACAAAAAAAATAAAACTATAGAAATGAATACAATTAGCCATTGTCCTTTTTTTTTTTAAAGAGACTATAACTTGGAAGAGAAGATAAATCTGAAATATCTCTCAGAGAAAGTGATAAATAAGCTGAGATAATGAAGGTAAGTGAAAGTTAGGCACAAATCAGGACAAGAGCATAAAAGAATGGGAAACCACATATGGAAAAAGCTCAGAGGAGGGAAAAAAACATGGGGATTTCCAGGAATTGATATTAGTCTATTGCAATCAGTATAATAAAAGCCAGAGGAAGACTAGCACTAAAAAAAAATCTGGAGAAGTGAATAGGGAATGGTTAAAAAGGGTTTTGTTTCCCAAGGCAGTATCTGTAGATCATTCTCATTCCTCCCTATCTCTCACTCCATGTTAAGCATTCTATTACCAAATATCATCTCTATCTCCTGGATGCCAGTCCAACTTATTGATATATTTTCTCATTGCCATTTCTTCACTCATATTTCCAACCAGTATTATCTCTACTGGATTACTGTTTTATTGTCTGGCATCTCATTATCTCATTTCTATCTCTTCCTATATATTAAACTCCAGCTATTATCCTGTGATGGATGAATGGATAAACTAACTCTGGTACATGCATAAAATGGATATTACTCAGCAATTAAAAAATATACATATAACTGATTAATTTTTAACACAGGAGGCACTGTTCCATATATCTTTTAATCCTCACTGTTATAATATTTTCTAATGACAGTTTTTACGTCCATTTTACAAATAAAGGCATTGAAGTACAGAAAACCTATTGCATGTTCTTGGAATAGCTTATCATGTGAAAAGGCCGTATATATGCTATTTCTTTTTCATGAAACTTCCACTTTCTTGTCCTCTTTCTCATCATAAGGAAAGCTAAAACTATAAAGAGTTTTGAAACTTGAGCCTTACTCATTCTGTAGGTGTCTGTCTATTCATGAGAGTTTTCCTTACCTTTGAGGCTTAATTTTATCTCCTTTCCACATACCCCATACTATGCTGTACAGTAGTATAATTACTGTATGTCCTTCTTCTTCTCTGGACTATAAGCTTCTTGTAGCCATGTATGTAATTGTGATGTCATAATTTTTTAAATGAATCCATTAAATGGATGAATCCAATGACATATTAAATGCAAAAGTGCTTTGAAAATGATAAATGATCAGAAATGTACTCTATTGTTTATAAATATTAAGGGTACCAACAACACAGAAATTATGTTTAATTTTATGTCATTCAGTTGACAACTGCCTTTTACTTAAAAGACACCATATTAAGAAAGGGAGTAAATAAAAATGAATAAGAATTACTACTGCCCTCAAGGAACTTACATTAAAAATAATGATACTAATTACTACACAGTAGCTTTCTGAAATGAATGCATGGTACTTATCTGTGGAGAGAAAATAAGAGAAACTTTTCTTTTTATTGTATTATGGTAAAATTATAGTGAAGTATGCAAATCTCAAATATAGATTGTTGAGTCCTGACAGATGCACAAACATGTGCAAGCATCATTCCAATCAAGGTATAGACTTCTATCATCCTAGAAAGTTTCTCTATGCCTTTTTCCAGCCAGTCTCCCTAGCCTACCTCCCCCCATAGACAACCACTATGCATTTTTAAAATTTTTCTAATCCTTTACTTTATAGGGGAGCCCTATTATGATTAGTATTTATTTCATGAGAGTACCTCATGAAATAATTGAGGTATTCGCAAAAAATTTTATAGTTGAATAGAAATTATTAATACTCTTTTTAAAATGTTATCTAAACAAGAGACCCTTAAATTTAAAAAAAAAATTGATATAGGAGAATGATCCAGTGCTATAATAGAAGAGAGAAGAACCATTTTTGTTTCTTTTTTCAATTTTAATTAAAAATATCTGCTAATATGAATAGTAATAGGATTTTACAATTAAAACATTTACCTTCATCCTAGGTGGAAATCCTTAAAGGATGAAATCCTCCAATAAGAAGAAGCTTTCCTCAACAGACAAAGGTACAACAGACAAAGATACAACAAAGGTAGGACAAAATATTTTTAAAAATTGAATGTTGACTATGTAAGTATCTTCCCTAAAGAGAACTTGAGTTCCTGAACAAGAAATAATGTGTTATGCAATTTTTAGTGTTCTGCAGACTTTCATGCATAGGAAATAGCTGCTTATCAAAAAGTTTGTTGTCTACCTTAAACACTGATTTGTCTGAACTCTTTCTGATGCCATGGATGCCTAAACAAACACTATAAATAGAAAAAGAAAGAGTCCTTATTTTGGATTTCTGCAGTTGGATAAATCAAGGAGATTGTATGTCCTGGAATTAGATGGTGTGCATTGTCAAAATCAAAGGTTGCGTATTTAAATGCAAGCAGGAACCAGACTAACGGTATGCAGGAATGAAAATGGATTTCTGGGAACCAGTGAGTACATGATTATCTAAATGGGGCACTCTCTAATCAGCTCCATTTCATTGTAGTCATGAATAAATTATTATGAAGACGCAATTATATATTGGAATTCAAATTTTTTACTGAAATAGAGTATGAGGATTTTATGTGAAACCTCCCAAATAATAAAGATTGATAGCCAATTCATTTTTAGTACCAAAGATAACTCTCTGGCCTCCAAAAATATTAATATGGAAAGTCATATTGGAACATGTAGACTGCCAGCTGGAGGTACTACTCCAGGTCAATAAAAATTATTCACAATAATATTCTACTCCTTAAGAAAAATAGTGAAAAAACACAGAAAGATCACCAAGAACTGTATAACTCAAAGATATGAATTAGTGAATCTGAGAATGGAACCAAGATCTACTGCAGTTAAGGCTCATTCCTTTTGTATTGGAACATGCTAGGTAATAACATGGAAACCTAGATAAGAAACAGTTTTAACTAGAGGAAGGGGTAAACAGCATGAAATTCTGTAAAGGCATCAAGTTAGAAGGGCTGAAGGATGTCTGTTGAAATTGGCCAATTTGAAATCCTGCTTAACCAGAGCCAAGTTACAACAAATTCCCCTTTCATGGAATGTGATATACAAATTCCTTCAGCTACTCTCAGTGAAACTTATAATTAAAATGATACTGACTCCATTTCAACAATCTCAGCTACTTGCTGTTTTGAACAAGTATAACCATTTATAGGCTTCATGGTAGGATGTGAAAGGCAAGAAAAATATGACCATGGTGAATAACAGAGGTTAACCTAGGAAATGCATCTGAGACGTGTTATTATAACATGTAATTCATTTTATCTAACAAAGCCACTTCGCTGAAGGCTATTTGCTTAGTCTTTTTTGACAGGAAACACATGGTTTGACTAAACACTATAAATAGAAAAAGAAAGAGTCCTTATTTTGGATTTCTGCAGTTGGATAAATCAAGGAAATTGTATGTCCTGGAATTAGATGGTGTGCATTGTCAAAATCAAAGGTTGCCTATTTAAAGAAAATTTAAAGATAGGCTTCCTTACAGAAGTATATGCAGGGTTAAGAAAAAATAAAAACAAACACCAACAAAAACAAGGGCAACGCATCCATAGCTAACAACAATATGAAGTCCTTACTACATCTGTGGTTGAATGGGCAAGAAGAGTAAACCGTATCATCAGAGCACTTGAGGTTGAAACCATGGAGGAGGGAGCATGTGATGGGGACTGCAGTTATTTAGAAATTCAACAACTGTTTAAGGAAGGTGCCATAGCAAGGAAGAAGTAGAGCAGTAATACTCTGAATTTCTCTTCTGTTTTCTCTTTTCTCCTACCCTTTAATGTTCTGTGGTGCTTTACGTTGGCAAAACAATATGGCAACCCAGTCAGGGGGGAGTCCAGGTGAAGCAGTTTCCAAGGTCAGCCTCGCATGACACAAAGCAGGGCAGGGAAATGTGGAAAACAGATCTCTGGGGCCAAAAGAATGTAACCAGTATAAGAAATTTAGCATTTTATTTCTAAACCTGAAAGGAAAAAATTGGAAATCACTAGTACAGTTATGTGTTTCTCCATCTCGTTACATAATGCTGCATATTTTATTTTAGATATAAAGGAGGTGTAATAATTGGAATTGTGTTTAACCCACTGAAGTAGGTAAATGTGATACTCAAACATGAGATGCACTATTTTCAATTTACTAAGTATTTACTGTTTGACTTGCTATTACGATATTTGTTCTGCGATGATTGGATATATTTCTTTACAATCAAGGGCAGAACAAAGAATAGGCTTGCAGTGCAAGATGAAGAATTTATTATTAGCACTAGTAAGACTATGACATTGTGTTAAATGTTTATCTGTGTGAGCTGACTTAGATTAGTAAAACTACAGATGGAGATGGAAAATCAGGTTTCTTCACACCTAGGCTGTAATTTTTTTCTAAAGGATGTTCATCTAGAAATAAAGGCTAGAATTTAGTAATTTCTGCTCACAGGTCCAAAGAAATTTAATCTATTCATAGTGTCAATTTATGAGAACAAATGTCATAAAAATAAATTGCTTTAGAAATTTTTCCCCTGTAAACATAAGCAAATAAGTGGCTATCAGCATCTGTAATGTATACTTATATGTGCCAGTATAGAATCACTCTGTGTGATTTGTTTACGAGCGTCAACGTCAAAACTACACTCAACAATAGATTTCTAGAAAAATATTTAAATAGCATCCGCTTGTTTACCGTATTTTACCATATATGACTGCACTACAAATAAAATGGACTAGACATTGTTTTCCCACAAGTCATCTGAAACATGCCATACAAATAAACCCTTTCTTTCCACCTGCAGAATGTATTAATTTCCTCAGGTTATAGTAACAAAATACCACAGACTGGTTGGCTGAAAACAATAGAAATTTCTAGGCCTACAGTTCTGGTAACTGCAAGTCTGAAACAAAAACTGCAAGGCCATCTTCTGGCTGAAATCTGTAGGGAGATCCTTCCGTCTTTGCCTCTTCCTATCCTTTGCTGGCTTGCCATTGTATAGTCAAAGAGGGAAAGCTTCTCCTCTGCCCTCTGAAGGTTTGCTGAAAATGGACTGACAAAACGGCAGCTTAACAGGAGAAAAAGACATACAAAATTTATTTAATATGCATGGACATCAGGGAATTGCATAAGAATAATCTAATAACCCAATGAGGTCCAGATGCTTATATACCCTTCTTTATAGGGGAAGGTGATATGAGGGTTGTGGGACTGTTTATCTCAGCTCTGGGTAAGTGGTTAAGGCCAGGGGTGGAACTTCACCATAAGCAAAAGTTGTCTTATTATGCAGATAAAGTCTCTCAGATAATCTGTTAAAGCTATCTACAGAAGAATACACCAAAACTCTTAAGTGTGAAGAATATTTACAGTCTGTTCTTTTCTCTAGTGGTTAATCTTCACTGATTATTTGATAAGATCACTAAGGAGGGAGGGGGGTCTTAAAACAATTATATCTCTTTTGGAAAGAAGTTATTTTTGTCAGATAAGAAAATTCCAGTGAAGTCTCTCCCAGTGCTTTGGGAAAGAAAAAAAGGATTGGCAGTTGGTTGGTGGCAGGAATGGATGGGGGATGATTGCGGGGTGGGGAGTGGCAGTGGGAGGCAGAAAGATACTTTGGTTCTGAAGCTGATATCTGAAGCCTTTTAATTTTCCTTAATATAATGCACTCAGCACTCCAAACCCGATTTTTTTTCTGCACCCCAACACCAGGAATCTTTGGTTTTCCTTGCCTTGCAGCTGCGTAACTCCAGTCCATGCCGTCATCATCATGCAGCATTCTCCTTGTGTGTCTCTCTTGTCACATGATTATTTTCTTCTAAGAACACAAGGCAAATTGAATGAGAGATCCAGCCCTCTCCATTATGACCTAATTTTAGCTTAACTAATTATTTTTGCAAGAACTCTGTCTTAGCCCATTTTGTGCTGCCATAACAAAGTACTTGAGAGTGAGTAATTTATTAAAAGTGAAAATTTATTTCCTCACAGTTCTGGAGGCTGGGAATTCTAAGATTAAAAGGCTTACATCTGGCCAATGTCTTCTTGCTCAGTCATCACGATGACAGAAGACATGAGATGGCAAAGGACAAAGAAAAAGAAAGTAAGACAGGGTGAACCCACTCCCTCAAGAATGGCATTAGTTCATTCATGAAGGCAGAATCTTCATGACCTTAACACCTCTTACAAGTCCTACCTCCCAACACCATCACTATGGAAATATTTCAGTTTTAACATGAGTTTTGGAGGAGACATTATTACCAAATAAAGTCAGATGCTGAGCTACAGGGATTAGGACTTTAAAATCTTTTGTGGGAACACGATTGAATCCAAGACAAAGAGTGAGGGATGAAATTTTAAGCACATGTCTAGAAATAGACACTGAATAAGTTCTTATAAAATAGTTCTGTCATCATTCTATTTTTCTAACAAAAGCTATTTCTGATATTTATTTGAATAACTTTTGATTGTGTTTAATTGATTCCAAGGTAGCCATTTGAAATATAACTAATTAAACAGTAAGAATTTTAATGCATTCAGTAATCAAAAGTTACTTTAATTTTCTATCACCATCCCATTTTATTGGCAAGTTGTCTTGGTATTAGAAATACTTAGAGTTTTAGGAAGATTAATCAAAGGATAAATCAGGATAGGATAATATTGGAGGAAGAAGGTTAGTTTCAGTGTGTTGCCATAATTCAGGCTATAATAGGGCCTAATTTAGACTTAAAAAGGAAATAGAAAGGAGGTGATGTAATATCGTGTGGGACATTCTGGCATTAATTTGTTAGTTCTATTAAAAGATTGTGCATTAGCTAAAAATCTTTGTCAAAATCAAATTTCATGTTAGATCGAAAAGTAAAAATGAACTTAGATAGGCAAATCAGACTTGGAAATCAAACATCTAGGAAAATACTTATCCATCCTTTCACACATTTATTGGATGAATAGTTATTGATGATTTCTGCAGGCCAGACAGGATAAAACTATGGCTATGCATAAAACAGGCCTACTTGGATCAAACATTTTTATAGAATAAGACGAACAAGAAACCTATGATATATTAGTGGCAAAGAATTAAAACATATGCAGGATAAGGGGAATGAGAATGTTTAGGTTGGGAGTGAGAAGCTACTATTTTACAAAGAAGGGAATGGCCTTTCTGATCAAGTGACTTGAGAAGAAAACTGAAGGAAGGGAATGAGCCTGGCATAAGGATACCTGGGGAGAATGCTTGCAGGAAATAGGAAATTAACAAGGTCCTGGAGGGAAAGCAAGCCTGGCAGCTTCAAGGGATAGCAAGGAGGCCACTGTGTAACACAGTGAGCAAGACAAGAGTGCCCTTGAATGACATTGGAAGCATAAACTGGGGTCATATCACATGGGACCTTGTAGAGCACTGTAAGGATTTTCACTTTGAATTTGCCTCAATTAAGCAGCAGTTTTTCAGAGGTGCGGATGCTATTGTCACCTTAGAGAGGAAAAACTGCAGGTCATTGAAACAATCATGGGAATAGAAGTTTCAGCCAGCACCTCCAGCACTACTGTTTCTGAAAGCTCAATTACTCTGCCACCCTTAATCAATTCTAAATGTCATGTTTTTATTCACTTTATTCTCTCTAAACACAAGTCTCTGATGGCTCTGTCTGATTGTCAGAGTTTAGGTCACAAGCCTTTGAAAGGCTATGGCAAAAGTTTCAGGCTTTCACCTTGAAGTGGGTCTCAAAGAGCAGAAATCCTCAAATACAGAAAGGATAGTCAAAGCATAACAAATGTCCTGTACTTATTGAAGGTTGAGGAAAAAGGAAAACTCAAAGTTAACCCTGAGTATTTGAGTCAAAAAGATTAGGACGTTAGTGGTAACAAACATTTTTTTAAAATAAAAAATCATGTTTAATTTTTTTAAATTTGTTTAAAATTAAAATTTGTTTAAAAATTATAAAAAAAAATTTTAAAACAAAAAAAATTTCAACTGGAGGTGTGGGAATTTTAGAAAATATACATTATTATTCACTTGTATTATAAAATCATACATACTACTTGTTATAAAAATGCAAATTACATATAAAAGTTTAAAACATTGCAAAAAGAAAAATGCCTTCATCAATAACATAAATTTTAAAACAACACATACTATTTATTTTCATACTTTATTAGCCCTGTTAAGAGTATGTTTGGCTGCAATAAGAAATTAATCCCCAAATTTGAATGGATTAATAAAACATAAATTTATTTCTCTATTTTATTTTTTTTCAAACTTTGTTAGCCCTGCTAAATATATATCAGGCAACAATAAGAAATTAATCCCCAAATTCGAATGGATTGATAAAACAGAGATTTATTTCTCACTTAGTTAATACGTATAATACAAGTGAGTTAGGATCCCCAACTGATAGAGATTCGACTTTTTGTAGTTTTATCACTTAAAACATGTAGCCTCTTTTCTAGGCTTCTGCCAGGAAGTAGCACACTTCACTTCCCTTTACAGCTCACATTGGGCAGAAGTGGTCATATTTCCTTGCCTTACTACAATGGAATAGAAATATGTTGGAAAGCATATTTGTAGTCACCGAGAAGTAAACAACTCTAATATGCTGACTCACAAACATATCAAACTACTGATACAATGTTGAGGTTTCAGAATAAAGACAGAGGAATAATAGTTCAATATCACAATGTTGATAGGTAAATATCAATCTCCTACGACCACATAATTTCGTGATTTCAAGTAATTAGCTTTTTTCAAAAATATTTTTTAAAACATAGTTTCTTATTCTAAACATATACTGTCTTAGTTTGTTTTATGTTGCTTTTAACAGAATACCTGAGTCTGGGTAATTTATAAGGAACAGAGATTTATTTCTTACAATTCTGGAGGCTGGATAGTCCAAGGCCCTGGAACCTGCATCTGGTGAGGACCTTCTTGCTATTATCATCCTATGGCAGGAGGTTGAACAGCAAGAGAACATATGTTAGAAACATAGAGAAAGTCAGAGAGAGAAATTGAAAGAGAGATAGAAGGGAAAGGGAGCAAAATTATACTTTTATCAGGAACCCACTCTCATGATAACTAACCCCCTTCTGCAACAATGGTATTAATCCACTAAAGCCCTCATGACCTAATCACCTTTTAAGGGTCTCACCTCTCAGCATTGCTTCATTCAGAATTGAGTTTCCAACACATGAAGTTTTGGGGATATGTTCAAACCATAGCACCAGCAGTTAAATCATTTCTCTACCAACCAAGCGTACATAAAATAACCCCCTTTAGGAATAATTAAATTCCATAGGAAATAACATTAAAGTTTTAAAGACTGGCTATCTTATACTTGTAAGTCCAGAATAGTTAGAATACTTAAAACCAAACTTTTAAATTAGAAAAGAGGCTACATGTTTTAAGTGTTTGTTTTTTGAGACAGGGTCTTACTCTGTTGCCTAGGCTGCAGTGCATTAGTATCATCACAGGTCACTGCAGCCTTGACCTCCTCAGCTCGTGTGATCCTCCCATCCCAGCCTTCCAGGTAGCTGGAACTACAGGCATGCAATACCATGCCTAGCTATTTTTTTATTTTTTATTTTTTGTGGAGACAAGGTTTTGCTATGTTGGCCAGGCTGATCTCAAACTCCTGGGATCAAGGGATCTACCTGCCTCAGCCTCCCAAAGTCCTGGGATTATAGGCATGAGCCACTGTGCCCGGCATTTATATTAGTGGTTTTAAAATAATATTTTCAGTCTGCATGTGGTTGAATCTGAGGATGTTGAAACCATGGATACGGATGGCCAAATGTGCTACCATTTTAGCTTCTTAATCTTTGATTATTGAATTAAACTTGCTTAACCAGTGCTCTATGGATAAGCAATTGAGTATTTTCTCCCTATTTATTCTATGGCAAAAAAAAAAAAAGCAACTCCTTGAATAGCTCAATTAAAGCACGTTTTCTTTGCCAAAATCCTCCAAAAAATGCTGAGCTTACACTTTCTACCTACAGTGTTTGTGTGTGCCTTTTTCTTTTTATATCAAATCACTGTCATCTGATAAAAAAAGTAGTATATGCAATTTTTCACATGAGGTGGTGTCAGTATCCTATATGCATCTTTTTCTAGATTGCTTCTCATCATTTTTGTGTATATTTATATTCAGTTTTGTGTTATTTTCTTATTTGTACAAAAGTCCTTTGTCTATGTGGGATGCTAAGTAATCCATCTCCAAAGATGTTCTAATCCTCAGAATCTGTTAACATGCTACCTTCCACAGCAAAAGGGACATTGCAGATATTAAATTAAGGATCCTGAGGGGATTACGTGGGATAATCTGAATGAGTCCAGTGTCATCTAAAGTCTTCATTAGAAAGTTGCAGGAAGACAAGAGTCACCGTGGGAGATGTGATGACAGAAGCAGAGGGAGATAAGGTGATGTGATGAAAAGTGAGGCAATTGCTGGAAGGGTGCTGCAACCCAAGGAATGTAGGCAGTCTCTAACAAGCTATAAAAGGCAAGGAACAGATTCCCCCCCACACACATTCTCTAGAAGGAATGCAGCACAGCTGACATTGATTTTCTCCTGTAAGATTCACATAGTATATAAAGGTAAGTTCTTACCACTGCCAGAAGTGTAAGATAATTCACTGGTGATGTTTTAAACCACTATATTTGTGGTATTTTATTATAGCAGCAATAGGGAATGTGCAAAATGCTAAGGGATTTGGTCATTTGCCCGTTGATATGTGTAATTGCTCTTCTTTTTTAAAAAAATATTTTTAATAAGAATTTTATTTAAGTTCTGGGATATATGTGCAGAATGTGCAGGTTTGTTTCATAGGTATACATGTGCCGTGGTGGTTTGCTGCACCTATCAACCCATCACCTAGGTTTTAAGCCATGCATGCATTAGGTGTTTGTCCTAATGCTCTCCCTCTCCTTCCCCGAAACCCCCTGACAGGCCCCAGCGTGTAATGTTCCTCTCTCTATGTCCATGTGTTCTCATTATTCAATTCCCACTAATGAATGAGAACATGAAGTGTTTGGCTTTTCTGTTCCCGTGTTAGTTTGCTGAAAATGATGATTTCCAGCTTCATCCATGTCCTTGCAAAGTATATTATGTCATTCTTCTTTATGGCTGCATAGTATTCCATAGTGTATATGTGCCACATTTAAATGCCCATAAATGGCTATATGCCCATATACCCATAGATGACTGTATAATTGCTTTTCTAACTCTGCCCTTTAGTCTTTTTTTTTTTGCCATAGTATATTTTAAGAATTTTACTTAAAGTTGATCCTCAAAGTATCAAAGTTTTAAAAATAATTTGATGGTTCTGTACTTTAATGTACAAATCTAACATTATTGATTTTCCAAATGACTAGCTAGTTGCCCTCCTATTTAAAATCATATGTTGTAGGAGATCAGTCAGGGTGCTGGGAAAAATTATAAGGAAAGACACAAACCTTCTTGGAAGGCTGGGAGGTTTTGCAAAAGCCTTGGGAGAGAATTCTGGCTGAAGGCAGCTAACTCCTCTTATCTTGGGGCCAGGGCAAAGGGAAGGTTACAGGGGAGTGCAAAGGAATTTATCTAGATAAGTTTCTTTACCTATTTTTTCAGAAACCAACCTTTAATCATCTGCATGCATGACCGCTCTCTACTTGGGGGGTTGGCAATGTTAATTACCCACAAATGATGTTTGCTCGAGACCTTCGTCATTAAATCTGTTCTAAAATAAATATGAATGTCTCTGGCATATTGGGGCTGCATGGCAGGACTTTCTTCTTGGGGTCTGTAAGCTGCAGGGTCCCCTAGCCATGCTGTCACAGGCAAAACACCTGTGTCTGCAAATTCCTTTCATCTGTCACTTGGCCAGAGTCTGTGGTTCAGATTCAGTAATGTGTCACTTAATAACAAGAATATATTCTGAGAAGTGTGTAACTGAGTAATATGATCTTTGTGTAAATCTGTACAACTTGTTACTGTGCAGAATACTATAGGCAGTGCTAATACAGTGTTGAGTATTTGTGTATCTAAATGTAGAAAAGTTTAGTAAAAATACAGTACTGTAACCTTATGAGACCATCATTATATGTGTTATCTATCACTGATGAAAATGTCCTTATGTACTTCATGACTATACTTAACAATTCTCTTTTGCCCCACCGATTTGAGGTCCTATATTACTTGCTAAAATCCCGAAAGTTTTGATGTTTATATAAGGGCAGGCTCTGTACTATATTTCAGTAAATGGTCAGCCAACATGTGGTCCAATATTGGACTATTTTCATAAATGTTGTTTTATAATATATTTTAATAGCTTATAGCAATATTCTACTCTCATTACATTTCTGTTACAGTGTTTTGCTGATTCTTCTCCCATGCATGTTTTCCACAAGAACTTCTGTGTAATTTTAAAATACATAATTATCATTATCACACTTCAAGAACTACAGAAACAAACAAACAATCTCTCTGATGATATTTAAGTCGAGATAGTGTTAACTGGATAGATTATTTTAGACAGGATATAACATATTTATAATATTGGAGAAAAATGAATTCAAAGGAAGCATATTATCTGATTTTAAGATTTACTATAAAAGCTACAATACTTGAGGTAATGTGTTGTCAGAGAAAAGGCAGACACGCAGATCAATAAAACAGAATAATAAATCCAGAAATAGAACCATAAAATATGGCCAATTTCTGACAAAGGGGCAATGGCAATCGAAAGGAAAAGAGACAGTTATTTCAAGAAATGAGGTTGAACAATTGGACATTGACATAATGAAAAAAAAAAACTGCCCTAAATATTGTGCTTTGCTTGATATTAACTGAAAATGGGGCATAAGTCTAAATGTAAAAGTGAAGCTATAATAATTTTGGAAGAAAATACAGAAGAAAATTTTCATGACATGAAGTTAGGTGTACAGTTCTTAGACATAGTCCATAAAATAAAAATTGCTTTACAATATGTTGGACTTTATTAAAATTAAAAGTTTTTATTTATTTTTTTGAGATGGAGTTTTGCTCTTGTAGCCCAGCCTGGAGTGCAGTGGCGTGATGTTGGCTCACTGCAACTCCCGCCTCCTGGGTTCAAGTAATTCTCCAGCCTCAGCCTCCTAAGTAGCTGGGATTACAGGCGGGCACCACCATGCCCACCTATAATACAAATTTTTGTATTTTTTAGTAGAGCCAGGGTTTCACCATGTTGGCCAGGCTGGTCTGGAACTCCTAAACTCAGGTTATCTGCCTGCTCTGGCCTTCCAAAGTGCTGAGATTACAGGCATGAGCCACTGCACCCGGCCTAAAATTAAAAAGTTTTTATGTACAAACACATTTCTAAAGGGGTAAAAAGAAAGGTTGTAGACTTGGAGAAAGCGTATGCAAACTACATATCTTATAAGACTTGTGGCTATAATATATAAAGACGTATTTTTAAACTCTCAGAACTCAACACTAAGAAAACAAACAATCCAATTTAAAAATAGGCAAATGATTTCAAAGATATTTTTAAAAGAAGGATATGTGGATTAAAAATAAGTATATGAAAATATGTACATTATTAACCATTTGGAAAATTCAAACCAGAGCCACAATGATATTCTACTACATGCATATTAGGATGGCAAAAATTAAAATTAAAATTAGAAATGGCTACATTACTGACAAAGACAATTTCTTCAAGGATGCAGAACAATCAGAACTCTTATACTTTGGTGGTGAGAATGCAAAATAGCATAGCCACTTACAAAATTTTCTAATTTTGTTATATGCTACTTAAACTTTTCACGTGTCAAGTGTCATTTCCCAAAAGGATCACAAGATCCTAAGTGTTGGTGATGCGTTTTATAACTGATTACTTCAGAAATATATTTCTTGAACCCAGCTGACACTCAAAATTATTGCTTAGAAGAGGGTGTGGTGGCTCATACATGTAATCTCCACATTTTGTGGGACTGAGATGGGAGAATCACTTGAGCCCAGAAATTTGAGACCAGCCTGAGCAACATAGGGAGACCCTATTTCTAGAAAGAAAACAATTAGCCAGGTGTGGTGGCATACACTCGTAGTCCCAGTTACTTGGGAGGCTGAGGTGGGAGGATTGCTTGAGCCAAAAAAAGCAAAAGCAAGAAAAGAGAAATGATTGTTTTGGAAGATGATAATTACAGTTTTTTTTTGTTGGACTTAGATTGATGACAATAAAGATTTCATTAAAATGAGATAAAATGACTAATTTCTCGTCAACTTGAATAAGTACGTAAGAGTGCAAAGGAGAGGTAAAAATATATACCCAAACCAGGCTGAATCAGCCTTTTTTCCCTAATTTCTCATTTTTTCTTGATGTAAAGAAAAAGAATACATTGAAAATCACAATTTGTCCTATTTTGAATCTGAAAAATTCAGAGTAGAATAATATCGGCTTTTGTGTCAAGCAGGTAGGTGATTGATTTGATTGCTTAATTCACTAGGTACCGTATCAGTTGGGACAACAAAGAAAACAGGAGACTAACTGATTATTTTTGTCACTTCTAACAAAATAGATTCCTGGGGAGGCCTCTGGGGAAAAGCTTCTCAAGTGATGAATAGGGATTTCTACCCTGTGAATCATATCCATGGATTTTAGTATTCTAGCCGTCTGTAAGTATTTTCTTTCTGTTCTGTGTTCATTTATAAATCTCCCAGAAAGAGGTAAAGAGACAATCTCCTTGGTGAACATTTAAAAACATCGAGGAAACTAACATAAAGCAGATACCACTAACGTTTTATTAAGTTGCTGAAAATAAAAGGAACATGTGAAGGCTTTATAGCCTCTTCGTCAAGCTACAAGGAAGCATATTGAACTGTAGGCAGGAGAGTGGCTTGGAATTAATGTGTTCAGTACAATTTTAATAAAACTAAAGGAGAGAAATGAACATTTGAAACTGCTAGTTTCTACTTCTCAAAATATTTCCTCGTATTTTAGTGAAACCAGTTAGGAAAGAATCCTTATCATCAGTATTTAAAAGGAGTTCTGCATCTTATAATCAGTTCCATTGTGTTCAGGAGTTACTGTAGACTGAGCTTTTCCAACAACAGAAAACATTTATCTTGAGGCAAAAAAAAAAAAAAAAATTCTGATGAACACTTGGAAAACATTAGAATTACAGAAATTCTGACATCCAATTAGGTTGTAAATCCAAACCAGCATAAATATGTTTCAAATACAAATAAATTGGTCTTAAACAAGATGCACACTGAGCCTGCATTGATAGTGATCACTGAAGGTTAACCTTAAATGCATCGTTGAGAGTTTGAAAGATCAACACATTTTGGTAATCTGTTTATATTTTTTGGGACAAAAATTTGCACTGCCAACTAAAAAAATTCTGGTGCCTGAAAAAATTAAATAAGCCATTATAGCCTATCTCTTTTACTGTTTGCAACTGCAACTCTGAACAAAATGCAAAAGCTACTATTTTTTTCTTTTGAGCCAGAAGTTTGCTTTTGTTGCCCAGGCTGGAGTACAATGGCACGATCTTGGCTCACTGCAACTTCCGCCTCCCACGTTCAAGTGATTCTCTTGCCTCAGCCTCCTGAGTAGCTGGGATTATAGGCATGCACCACCACACCTGGCTAATTTTATATTTTTAGTAGAGATGGGGTTCTCCATGTTGGTCAGGCTGGCCTTAAACTCCCAACCTCAGGTGTTCTGCCCACCTGGGCCTCCCAAAGTGCTGGGATTAGAGGTGTGAGCCACCACGCCCAGCAAAAGCCACTTCTTTTAAGGACTCTGAAAAGTTAAAAATGGCAGGCACATTAGTGAGAGCAGTCAAAACTTGAAGAATAACCTATAACCAGATTGAGTTTCTTTTTTTTTAGATTTTTCTTTTTCTTTCTTTCTTTTTTTATGTTTCTAAAAGTACTGAGTTTATTTTAAAGCACAACATCAAGTTTGAATCTCATGAAACAAAGCCATCTCTTCATTATATGTTGATTTTGGCAAAAAATAAGACTAGCATACAATAGGTAAATATGAAAAAGTAAGAGATGTTTGCTTTTAGTAATAAAGTAGTATGAAACTAAAGTACTTGATGTGAATACTACCAATATGGAACTGCATAGCAGGTGTGAGCAGAAAAAATCTGAGATAAGCTGTCCAGAGAATGGGGATAAGGAGCCCCAGCAAGCCAGCAGCAGGAGTAGGGGTAGGACCACTATGGTTGTTGTTGATGCTGTTATTTGTTGTTCTCTTTTGGTCCTGTGTCGAGGGCAACCCCAACTGTACAGCTGCAATGTGGCAGTGATAGCAGATCTAAAATCCTGAAAGAAAACCTATCTTTTTTACAAGAAGAACTAAGAAAAGGGAAGCATAAACTCCAAAGAGTGACAGGATGGGGACCTCATTATTTTTCTTTCTTTTTTCTGTGACTGTGGTACCTCATGGTAGACCCAGTTATGCAGAAATGAGCAAGTAATAAAGCCGGGAGCTAACACTCTGCAAAATGCTCTATCTCTCTATTCAGAAGATAGGCAAAAGGGGTCCCAAGAAATTACTGAGTACATTAGAGGTTCTATGGAGACGAGAGCTAGAGGAAAGGATTCCTTGATTGTGCATTAAATGATGCAAGTCTCAGACTCTTCATTGAAGAACGCATGCATGAACTAGACCCAAAGCATAATTGCAAAGGCTGTGAGAGCTGAACTCTAATATAAACTGAGATCCTAGTCTTACACGAATCCCTGAGAGATACATGCATGACATAACTGGAGCAGCAGAGCAAAGGCTTTGAAAATTCAGCTTACCAGTGCTCACAGAAGATGACACGGGATCTGCAGTCTGAACCTAATTGGGTTGATTAACTGATAAAACAAAGCAAAACAAAATACACTTTCTCCAGATTTTCACATGACTCAGAGTACCACAAGATAACTTACAAATTGGTGCTGGTACAGTCTAAAATTATTCAACATACAGAGGGCCAGGAAAATAAGCTATTCTCAAGGGAAAATTTAATCAACAAATCAAAACTCCAAAAAGACCCAAATATTAGAATCATCAAAGAGTAGTTATAATCATGCTCCATGAGATGTTAAATTATCTTAAATTAATGAAAAATTAGTATTTCTCAACAAAGAAATAGATATAATAAGAACCAAATGGAAATAATAAAATACCTGAAATTTCGAAAAGGTTATTAGATGAGCACAATAGCGTAATGGCAATGACAGAGGAAAGATTCAAAGAAATCAAAGACAGATTAATAGAAATTATCCACTTTTAGAAGATAAAAAATATATTGAACAAGATGAACCTCATGGACCTGTGAGACAATATCAAATTTGGATAGATTGATCTATTATATCTTCAAATGTTTTTTTCCTCTCCTAAGAATCCAATGACATAAAATGTTAAACCTTTTGACATCGTATTTTGATTTTAGTTTTACAAATAGTTTCATGAATCAACAGGACTTTAAACATTTTGTAAATATAAAACTTCACTTGAAGAGTACTATCATGTTCCATAACCCAATAAATAAAGCTCAATCATTTTAGCAAATAGATTTTAATGACAGGGTCATAAGTTTGAATCTTGGAGAAAAATACAAATTGAGTTTCTGAAAGTGGCATCTTAGATATCCAGAATAAGCTCATTCTAAAATATATAAATAAACCAAACTTGGCATCTGAATAAAGTAGACCAAACATTAAATTCATTGTTAATCTTATATTGAGGGGGAATGTGCCAGTGGTTGATCAAAAAATGCTTAAAAGCAAAATGCTTTGTGAGCTATACTGAATGAATTTGCCAATCTAGGTTATAATGGAGCTTCTATATTAACAATTAATTATCAACTATAAGTTTCTAACCCAGAGATATCAGTAAAGGACAGCATGAACTGGAGAGTTTGACTTGAGAAAACTGCTTAACATTGCTATCCTCAAATAATTAGAAACTAGATTAGAATTTTAAAATCCCATTCATAAACGAAGATAATGTAACATGTATATTTTTTTCTGTCTCAAACTGAGTTCTCGAGTGGAAAAAAAAAAAAGAAAAGTTTACTAATACCATAACCACAGGCCTGCCTTTACTCACGTTTGAGGTCTAAGTTTATACTACTTATATTGTTATGGAAATGGCAAGCTGATAAATGAAAATAAAAACTGGATCAGTTAGTACCTTTTCTGTGCTATCTGGAATAAACAAAATTAAATCTTATTTGGAGAAACTTACACTCAATGAATACATTATAAGGATTCTGACATGTAAATCTCCACCAAGCTTTAGCATAATCTCAAATTATAAAGATATATAAAGAAAAATGTCAGGAGGACTGTCAGCATAAATTAATGAGCAAATTTACATGCCATGACATTTAGAAAATAAAGTAAATGAATTCTTTTTCAAAAAACCAAACCGAATTGCATGCTTCATTCTAACGAACGTATCTACACCATATTGTACTGATTACGTAGAGCAATGAAGACAAAACAGAGATCTTAAAACAAACTAACCCAGTGCTGTCAAATCTGATTGATGGGAATGTTTTGTCCTGCCTTTCCACACACCAGAACAATTCTTCAATGAATTATTATATGACCAACCTTATAAAAATGATGCAAACAATCATACTAACCAGTCTCCTCCTGTAAACAGAGCCTTAAAGTTAGCTCCTACTCTAAATGCTGTCCAGAATTTAATGGTTGAAGGGCTGCAATATGTAGTTTATCAGGAGATCTATGCCACATATTTCTGCTGCTGGCAGAATCTAATCGAGTAAGAGGATAGAAATTTGTGGAATACTCTATGGAAAGCTGCTGCCTAATTAACTTACTATTACCCTGTACTTGTGCCAAGGGAGTCTTCAGGACCAGACTCTTGGGATATGGGGAATGCAAAAAAGATATTCAATGTTCAGGATCAATATGATCTCCTTACTCTGAGATGGATCCATACACACCTAACCCTTCATCTGAAATTGAATTATTGTCCAGCATTGATCTTCAAACTCACTGTTCCTATCAGCTCCTGCTGCCAGAGGCTATTGTCATTCTCTGTTCATCAAAGCATAAAGACACAGCATCTCCAGGCTTACCAATTCTGGCATGTTGGGCTTTCTGTTTATTTCAGGAAGGGATTCCATCCACACACCCCGAGGAGCCCAGTCTGTTTAGTTTATGTAAACATACATTGGTAAAAAACAAAAATAATTGAGCTGGATCTGAGGTGATGTGTGTCTAATATTAGCACCATCAACACTAGACACCTGCCTATGGGCATGTGGTTGCCTGATTTTCTTAAGACGTTTCCAGAAATGACTGATATTTTATCCATTTTAGATGAGAAAGTTTTCTATTTATTGCACTTGCACATTTAGAAATTTTCTTTTTGCGTTGGTCTAAGAGTGATAAATTAATATCTATTAATGAATTCAAATACTATGACCAGATCATGTGTACTATATATAACAACAACAACAAAAAGAAAGAAAGTGGAGACAGGGAGGAAGAAACGAAGGAGAAGACAGACAGAGGGAGGGAGAAAGGAAGGGGAAGGCAAAAGAAGTCAGAAAAAGAAGAAAGATCATCACGAATAAGAATGTCTATAAGTCTGAGTACAGAATTTCAACAAAACAAAAATATTCTAAAACAATCGAGAAGAATGATTGAAAATATATGATTTTTCTACCAAAGTAATCTATTATTCAAGGAAGATGTAGAAATAAAGACATTTTCAGATAACTAAAATTCAGAGAGGTTATTGCTAATCAGAATAAAGGAACTTCTACAGAGAATTCCGTAACAGGAAGGAAATACAATACAGAAAGATAACCTGAATTGGAACAATAATTGACAAATAACTCAAAATATACATGAATAAATATATATTTATATTAGCTAAATATATATTTATACACATGAATAAATATAGATATTGAGCAGTATAAAATAATATCTAATTTCAGGAGAAATGTGAAAAATTAAATATTTTAAATAATATACAAGAGGGTAAGTGGTAATCAGAATCCATTATTATACTAGAAATGCTATATATTATTTCAAATCAGAAATTTAAAAAAAAACCTCTGTTAATCTAAAGTAATATACTGAAAAGGGGAAAAGGAAAGATAAAAATAATCCAGGTAAGCAAATCAGTTATATGTTATAAAATTACTCCAAATACATAGTGCACATGATACAATTAAGTTAATTAAAGTCATCTATTAAATGACAGTACGTATCAGAGTGTATTTGTGTAAAAAAATAAAAAAAAAAAAACATGTTTTGACAGATACATACCTAGAACATAACAGGAAGGAGAGTTTGAAAGTTTTGAAGAATATATACCAGATATATAAAAACCAAACTAAAACTTGAATTGTTCTACTCACATCAAACAAAATTTTCTTTCATCTTAAACATTAATAAATATAATAAAAGACCACTAAATCATGAAATACTCTGACAACATAACACCCTATAGCAGCAGAAATAAATTAGAGCTAGAAGTTGAATAACAATACACATTGCCAAAGGATTAACATAATTATATCATTTATATGAATGTATAAAACAGTAAAAATAAATTTTTAATTTTATCTAGATAATTAGGGTGTCTTGAAATACATGTTTAGTGTGGTATACTGGGGAGCATCAATAGTAGTTTTAATGATTTCTTTACCTAGGTGGGTACCCAGGTGATCGTTACATACTTCTCTATGCCTTTTGTGTATCAACTACAGATTGGGAGAACAATTTAATAATATAAGGAAATTGATTCAGTAGTATTTGGGGATACTTTGGCTTATACAGCCTTTTTCTGGGAATGATAATATTACTGACTCTGTATGATGAAACAATAAATCACTAGTCATCATAGGATTTACTTGGAAACAGCATTTTTTTCCCCTCAACCACAGCTGGCAGAACCTTGTCTAACTGGTAAATTCCAGGAGGTATTGCTGTCCTTTTGAAGAAGTCACATCATTTATTTTCTGCAGACATTAGTTTTATTTCCAGTTTTTCTCCTCTAGGTAATTAGAGTATCTTGAAGTCCGGCCTATTATTCATCTGGAGTTTATAAATCCTTCTACAGCTTGCACCACCTTTCTAAGTTTGAACCTACTTTCAAGAGTTTATATCCTCTCTTCCCCCACATCTCTGAAGATACATAGCTGAAAGAGAGCCAAAATCTTTATCTCTCAAACTACAAGTCCCAGTTTTATCTGCACAGTCGAGGCAGAGAATTTCTGATGGCATCGAAATTACAAAAAATAGTACATTTGATATATGTATATACAGATAAGTACATACATGGATAGTTACATGTGTACAAACATGTATATGTAAAAGTGTATGTAAAAGCATATAGTTTTACATTTCATATCCTTTGTATAGTATATATAAAAGTCATGCATATAAATTTATATATTACATTTTTTACAGTCATGACCTAAGTTAAGTTTTGTTTTGTTTTAGATTTAAATCTCCTTGGTGGTATTATTACAGACTAAATTTGGGGTCCTAGAAAATATGTTTCCTTCTTCCCAAGCTTCTAGCCCCAGCTCACTATATTTTGAAGATGTTTATCTCAATATCACAATGCGTAATGACTATTGTAGACATATCTTTGTGCGTGTATTTGTGTGTGGACATGTGTTTCCTTCTTCTTCTTGGCTGTTTTTCACATTAATTAGATTATTTCCTATGGTGAACCTACTGGTATGCCAATATTTTAGGCCTAGGTCCAGGCTCCTGCAGGCATATAAGAAGTCAGGATAGACCAATAAAAGAACCTCATGATCCTCAATGATTATTTCAATCAGGGTGTGTGACTCAAGCTACTTAGAGTCCTTCTTGTGACTTATATGTGAAGTATCAGAATAGACGTCTTCTCTAGCCCAGTGTATTTAAGTTTGTGTGATACATGGGGACACTGACTACCATCTGGCCTGCTAAAAGAAGATAGCCTGTCCAAGGAGATGTATATATATATATATATATATCTCAGAGAGAGAGAAAGAGAGAGATGATCTAGTTACAACATGTAAGGCCCTGGGCCGAGTAAGCAAGCAGATATAAGGAAGCCTGGATATACAGATAGATTCTGGGCAATGCCATGTGTTCCAAGTTCATCTAACCCAGCTGTGCCCTAGGGCTTTCCAATCATGTGAATTTTTATTTTCCCCCCTAAGCTACTTACAACTGGGCTTTTATCACTGGCTATCAAAGTCTCCAGAATAACACTAGTAATTTTTTTGTTTTATTTCTGAATTTTTAATTAACGTATATATCCTACCTATGAAAACAATTGAACATTACAAGTATTCAGTTTGGTAAGTTTTCACAAAGTAACATTCCTGATAACCAGCACCCAGATTAAGAAACAGAACACTCCCAGCATCCCTCAAACCTCCTTATTCTCCTTCTAGTTATTGCCATTTCTAGTAGTAACTACAATGCCCTTTAAAAAAATATTTTATTATAAAAAACGTTACACACACAGAAATTCTGAAAAACTTTTAGAGTGGACACTGAAATAACTACCACCTAGATTCTACAATTAACATTTTGCTATAGGTACTTGATCACATAATTAGCTATCTACTTATCTCTCTATTCATCCTTTAATCCACCTTACTTTTTAGACGTATTCAAAGTGAGCTGCTGACATCAGGACATTTTCTTTCAAGTTCTTCATCATGCATGTTTTTAAGTAGACTGCATATCTTCCTTTTAGGAAAAACATGCAATGAAATGCACAGTCCACTCTAGTCAATCCTATAAGACCCTCAGAATTAAACATGTTTCTGTTCTATTTTCATTCATGGTGTTTGAATGGGTTATCTAAAATTAAAAACATAGAGGGATGGGACGCTGGTTACCTTTTTTTGCTAGATCATATAAGCATTTAATGTTGCCATTTTATGTAATGATCATATTCTCTATTTTTTACTCTTTGGGTAATCCAGGAAATGTCAAGAATAGTTACACTCATTATTTCCCAGTGAGATTTTAGCTGTGTTAGGTATCAAACAGACCTGGGCCTAACAGTTTTAGGCAGTTCTCTATAGAAAATTCTCTCTGGGTGTCTAATATCAATTCTGCAGCAGAGGACCAAAATGCTTAGTGATCACTCTTCATTCTTCTCATGGCTCTTCTTACTGTTAATGTCAGTTTACTCCGGGGATGACCAGGAAAGCAATAGGCCTTTTGAGAAATTCAAAATACAGTCTTTAGTTCTTGGTATAATATTTTTAAAGCCATCAGAGAATGAGTATTCCAAACATTAAGTTAGCCTTTGATTTGTTGGGTGAATTACTAAACTCAAATTCTTGAAGTGTTTATTCTCACCTCAAATTTTGAATGGCTACAGTAAATTTATAACAAGAAGGTTTTGTGTTGATGAATGCAGCACTTTGAACCAAGAAATAACCTATTTCACTTAGGTCATCAGTAAGAATTATATCAGATGTTTATATGCTAACACAGATATTCACATCTCATGCTCAAATGCTTTTCCAGTGAAGATGCTACTGAAGGCAGGGATGCTGTGCTTTTATATTCTAATAGACCTGGCACGATTCTTAGAGCATGAGTACGACTTTGCATGCATATTGTGCCATTTAATCTGTGTTCTGTGCATACCACTGTGCCTTCCTCATCACTTCTTTGAGTCCCATGTCACCCTCTGCCTCTACCCTAGTTGGCTGCTTGAGTCTCCAGTTTTGACCCTCTTCAAGCCCTATGATGTGTATTTGCTATGACACAATGCAGAACATGCTTATTTATTTCTGTTTGTGTTCTTGTTTTGCCTGTAAACAGTTCTTATTAAAAATACTGTTCTTAATGTAACTGTGCTCCAGACATAGGGGCTACAGTGAGACTTCACCAAAAAACTTGGATATAGAGAAAAATAGATTTCATGTGAGGAATAAACTATGAAATTTACTTAAAACTAAAAGGGCAAGGATGATTTAAAGTTATGATTTAAAAAGATAGACATTTTAAAGAACAGAAAATTTTGATCATGATCTTTTTTTCATTATTATACTTTTAAGTTCTGGGTTATATGTGCAGAATGTGTAGGTTTGTTACATAGGTATACACGTGCCATGGTGGTTTGCTGTATGCATCACCCTGTCATCTACATTAGGTATTTCTCTTAATGCTATCCCTCCCCTAACCCCCAAACCCTGACATGCCCTGGTGTGTGATGTTACCTTTTCTGTGTCCATGTGGTCTCATTGTTCAAGTTCCACTTATGAGTGAGAACATGCGGTGTTTGGTTTTCTGTTCTTGTGTCAGTTTGCTGAGAATGATGATTTCCAGCTTCATCCATGTCCCTGCAAAGGACACGAATTGATCCTTTTTTATGGCTGTGTATTATTCCATGGTGTGTGTGTGTGTGCCACATTTATTCCATGGTGTATATATGCCACATTTTCTTTATCCTGTCTATCATTGATAGGCTTGGTTCCAAGTCTTTGCTATTATGAACAGTGCTGCAATAAACATATGTGGGCATGTGTCTTTATAATAGAATGATTTATAATCTTTTGGGTATATACCTGGTAATGGGATTGCTGGGTCAAATGGTGTTTCTGGTTCTAGATCCTTGAGGAATCACCACAGTGTCTTCCACAATGATTGAACTAATTTACATTCCCACCTACAGTGTAAAAGCAGTCCTTTTTCTCCACATCCTCTCCAGCATCTGTTGTCATTTTTAATTATTCATTCTTTTATTCATTCAGCCAATCAGTCTTCCATTTATTGAATCAAGAAACACTAATTAAGCACCTTCTGTGTATTCAGTATTCGCCCAGGTACTGAGAGTACATTTACTTTCAAAAACCTGTAAGTTCTTTCTCTGCCCCATTTGAGATGTAATTTATATATATATATTTAGAGGTTATAAGTACAGGTTTCTTACATGCTTATGATGCATAGTGGTTAAGTCTGGGCTTTTAATGTACCCATCACCCTGTTTTAAAAGCCTCTTGCCTATGTTACAATCCAGGAAAGCATTTCTCCAGGACCTAGGAACCATCCCTTTGAAATGCAATTAAGGAATATAGTGCCCCTATATCTCAGGCTTTGTGGGAGAGTCGGAGCTTAACTGCAGCAAGGTCCTTACTCCAAGTTATCAAACTACCTCCTGCCATGAATATATGATAAAATTTACTTTTCCTTTAGGTAAAGTCATTTAGTAAACACAGATGGCTTAAGATCTCCCAACCCAACTCTTAATAACTCTCCAACTGAGTTCTGGTGTCTTTCACCTATTGTAGTAGTCACCTTGAATAAAGTCTGCTGGCCTGTTTAACTTTGTACAGTGCAATTTTTGCTTTGACAAAATAAATGCCCAATTGTGATAGTTATTGCTGAGGAGACAGCCATTAGTGCTATGGGAAACTGTAATAGAAAGATTGCACCTGGTTCAGGTGGTCAAGGAAAAGATTTTCACAGGAAGCTTGATGTGAAAAGAGTATGGTAATTAAATACAGGTGAGCGTGAGGGTATGGAGGGAGTGTTTCCTGCAGAATGTAAAGGCCCTGTGATAACAGGGAATGTGGCCATGGAAGGAAAAGGAGAGGTCCACTGAGGCAGCAGTCAGGATAAGCAAGGGAAAGTGAGAGCATCAATTCGGGGCCAGCCCATGCAAAATGTTGCAGGCCGTGCTAAATGTCTGGATTTCTCCCCAAGTGTTTGGGCAGGGAGAAAGTCTGGAATTGAAAGGGTTCCATTTGTCTTTCGGTAAAATTACAATACTCTAGCAGCAGTGTATTTTTCACTTAAAATACTCTAGTAGCAGTGTGAGTATTGAATGGAGAGATAAAGTATCTTTGAGGGTTCAGTTAGCAAGTCAGTGTCAAAATTTAGGTAAGAGAAGATGATAGCTAGATTCGGATACAATAGCCATGAAGAAGAGTGAACAGACTAGAAATGTATGAGTCAAATAGACAGCTTTGGGATAAATTAGATCGAAGAAAGGAGAGAGGAGGGGCAACCAATAACCTCAGATTTGCATTGAACATAAATAGAGCCACTCACTGAGAAAGAGAATATGCAACAGTTTGGGGCAGGAGGGAGGAGATGCTGAGGTGGAGGAGGTGCAGCACACACCCCCTTACCACATAGCATAAGTTCCAAGACCCCCACTGGATGCCTGAAACCATAATTACTAAGGAACACGATTGTAAGTTGGAACACATTTCTGTTAGTATCCCCCACCCAGAAATTTAAGGAAGTCTCTTCCATCTTAACTCAGCACTTATCATGCACTATGGCTATAACTTTTGCAGTTTGAAATGTGACCTCAAAACTAGCTTGCATTTCTTTTTCCTTCTTCATAATTTTATGGATAGAAGAGTCACACTTAACATAGATCTTGGCACCTTCAGCATACAATTATTTTTTCTTTCCTTATTAACTAAAGAACCTTTTCACTTAAAGGAAGTGCTTTATGGCTTCTCTTCCACATATCCAAGTTGGCAGCATCGCTGTCCTAACACTTCAGGGCCATAATTAAGTAAAATAAGGGTGACTTGAGCACAAGTACTGCAGTGCTGAGGCGACAGTCGATCTGATAACCAGTAGGGCTACTAAGTGACTAATCAGACGGAGGAAAGCGTGGATACATTAGACAAAGGGATGATTCTCATCACTGGTGAGAAAAGCAGGATGGTGATGCACAATTTAAAACTTATGAGTTTGTTTATTTCTGAAATTTTTTGGTTAACATTTTGGGACCCTGGTTGACCATGGGTAAGTGAAACTGTGGAAAACAAAACCGCAGATGAGAAAGGACAACTGTATATAGAAAGAAAGAATGCAGCAGTGAGTCTTAAACACAAGAAGAAGAGAAGCAGAAAGGCATGTGTTGAAAAACTGTGAAGTAACTGTCTATGGTCATGACAGCTTGGCAGGAAAAGCCATGTGGTGAAACCAAATGAAACAACAACAACCAAAAAAAAAAAAAAAAAAACCAAAAACATCCAGAAGGCAGTGTGTTAGTCTTTCATTCTTTCATTTGTTCAGCAAAAATGTTTGGTGAGTACCAATCGATACTATACTTACTTTCTTTTTTTTCATCATTTAGATTTCTATGTAGTTTTTCTAGAGGCAAAAAATAGGCCTGGCTATAGGACATGACTTTGCAAGAGTCATTTGGCACTTACATTTTCATTGCAACATAATTAATTTGCATTCTAGTTTCACTTATCAGTATTCTCAGCTTAGAAAATGTAAATTTACCCCAGATACATGGAGCTACTCTGCATAGGCTAATAGCCTACTGAGCTCTCTGAGCCTGAAAGACTTAGATTAGTAAATACTCAGAGCTTATCACTTGAAAATTTATAGAAAAATCCTTCCTCTTGGCCAGATTCACAAAATGTTCACATACACATTAAGTATAATGTCTTGAATGGAAAGCCACATCAACTGAGAAATATAAAACTGTGGTATCTCCCTAAGTAGTCTCAAGGCAGCATTTTTGGACCATTCCATACTTGAGTTATTTTTAAAGTGTGAGGCATAGTTCACCTATCCCATGAATACCATTTAACATTATTCGAATTAACATTCACCCTTTCAGATCTCATACCTACTAACATTTAACAACCTTGTGGATTGGTTAATTCATCTTCCGCTAATGTTCCCAGCATGCAGACTTGACAGACTATTACCTTACTTGTTAATGTATTATTTGGTGTTTTAAAGTCAGATGTGATTTGACATAGCATGGCCTATATCTAAGTAAACAATTTAAAAGCCATATGCCAACTCACTTTGCTATTCTATTGATTTTCAGTTAGTACCTAATGACATGTAAAAGCATTTTTAAAAAAATAGACACTGTGCAACACTGAGGCATATGTGGTGTAAAATACTTATAAAATATTTTGAAATAAGGCAAAACATAGATTGAATCAGCTTTTTGTGTATCTCTGTAAATCTCCTTTGGTTTCTTACACTGCATAGTTATTACTAAGGTTTGGGGAAAATGTTTGTAAAGTATTTATAAATGACTAGCCTAAAAAGGGCCTCAGCAAATAGATGAGAATTAATAAGATTATTATTACTGACAATTACTATTGTCATTTTTAGCAGTAGCAGCTTCTGAAGTCTTTTTTTTTTTTAATATTTATATGATATTTGGGGCAGATTCAGGTATGGCAGGGCCTGAAGCTTATACAACTGTGGGTGTTTTCTTGCTTAAAAAAACTCAAATTGTAAAAGTGAAATTAGGTACCCAGTCTTGGAAAACGCTCATTCTAACTAAGGAAGCCTAAAGCTTATGCTTCATTAGCTTCAGAGTAAATAAACCTCTAACAAAAGTGGACTATAGTTTATAATGTAGAAAATCTGTATCATAACTGCAATTAATATTTTCTCTCAGGAGCAACATAGAACTGTAGTCCAAAGGTATTCATCCCTCCAGAGAGGTCCATACTCCTTCCCATATGCTTTTATTTAAATTTGGGAAATGACAAGAAAATAGAGCACATTTGTCACCTAAAGTATCCCTGCCACATATAAAGATATGCCTCCATGTGCATTCTGGGACTTCGGAGATAGATACTCAAAAAGGTTGGAGAGAAATTGCAGCTAAATAAATAAATCAGTAGATAAATAAGTAAATAATAAGAAGAATTAGAAGTTTAGCCCCAGACGAGGGTTTAATTTGAGAGAACAGCTTCAAGTGTCAATCCAGTTCAGTTGAACAAACATTACTTACTTTGAAACAAACTCAACCAAGACTTGGGAAAGATTCTCACAGAAAGTGACTTGACTTTGCCATTAGAAAGTGATTTGAAACCATCTAATTTCTTTTTCTCTGTCTATCCTCATTGCTCAAATGAGGCTTTCCCATTCTCTTGGAGGGATGTCTGTTTAACAGCCTCGAAGTGGTCTCTGAAATACATCATGATAGAGGATCTTTCTTTTTTTGTATATTGATGATCTACAGCTCAAAACTGTGAAATACAAGCACATTGAAATGATAATAAAACATGTGAAGCATTTTAAAAAAAAGAAAAGCAAAGAAGACAATCTATGAAATGGAGGCTCTGCTCATATACAAGATTAGGAGACTGAAATTCAGATGTTCACACTCTTTCAACTCGTATATGGCAGACAGAATTTAAACCCAGACCATGAGATTTAAACTCTTTCAGTGCAGCTCTGCGTCTTCCCTGATTACTTCTCTGCTTCTCTCTCAGCCACTGAAAATAAATTGTTATGATTTCTTAAATGTATATTACACAATAATTTTAGAAAATTATGGTTTGTATGTTAAGATCTTTTTGGAGACACACATCTCATTCATATGCAAGAAACTGATTTTATAAAGTACATGTGAAAAGCAACCTCATTATTTAAAGTCATGTCATGCAAATTAAAAACCATACATTGAAACTGTTATTTTTGCAGCAGAGGTAAATTATCTGCAAAGTGTTGTGTGAGCTACCCTCCCATAGGGAAAAGTTGGCTACAAAAAAATAATAATAATAATTAAACTGTTAAAATGATGTAATGTACTTCATAAGTTTTAAGATTATTTGTCACCCTTTACTGATTAAAATGTGACTTTTGACACTTGATCCTTGTGACATCTTAGTACATGACCTAGTTTATTAGCTTATTTGTAAAGTTATAATCTCAATATTTATAGTGTTTAATGCAATTTTTATGAGAAAATGAACCAAAGTTCACTATTACGTACTACTTAGATTCATGATGTGAAATCCTTCATTAGCTTTTACTTTAGCATTATTTTCCTCTCCTTTCTTCTTTTTCACCCAGTCATCTCTTTAACTGATACTTTAATTCTACAAAGAAGGAAGGGCCTATTCTTCCTGTGACTGTGGACGAAAAGAATCCCTTACTAGAAGTAGGAGAAAAGTTCTAAGTCTTTGCTTCAGAAATAGGAGTCATCGGGATACAGGAGAAGATGTACATATAAAGAGAAAACCCTGTTGTATGGAATATTACATTGAATTTTTAAGATTCCTGGAGGAACTAAAAAATGACCTTGAGTACTGGGCATACCTAATAACTACAAAGAATTGATATTTTCTAATGAATCAAAGGTCTCTCTAAAAAGAAGCCTGCATGGAACCAGCAAATAAGCGAGTAGAAAAACAGGAGAGAGGCAGCAGGCTACTGTCATCAAACCAGACGCTATGAAGAATTGCCTTTGCTTTGGTAACCGTCTCCATGGGGATACGGCTCAAGAATTTACAATCAATTTTGTTTTTCTCCACAAAGTTTGGAAGAGCAGGAAAATAGGTGATGGGGAAATTATGTAAGTAATGTAAGTAATATTACTAAGTTTTATGGTAGCTGTTTCTGAGAAACACAACATTCTCCTCTAAGAAAAATTTCTAATTAACCCTGAACATGCTTATGGACAAAGGAACTCACAAACTCTCCACATTCAGATTAAATGATTTTAAAAGACTCTGTTCTGTGCCTTTCCAAGGCATTTGCAGAACTTAAATGCGGTTACGGATATGTCTTAATTTACTAATCCAGCCATGAGAGCTCACTGGTGGATTTCAGTGCAAGAGCAATGGCCCAGACAATCAGTGTGGAAGTGTTTTTTTAGAATGAATTACCCAATGGAATACCCAAAGCCTCATTATGTTTATTAAATTCTCTGCTTATTCTAGCAGTTAAGAAGCTTTTTATTCTGAGTCACAAACGCGGTATAGTAAAAGCTCATTATTTTGGATTTCAGTTTTTTAAAGTAGTTTTGAAAGGGGTTATACAACATTTCTTTACAATATCAATAGAGAAAAATTTAGTAAGCAAATAAATAGTAAAATAGGTTGCTAGGGGGCCTTCTTAAAATACTTCATGAGAAAGAAATTTCAATCACTCGCAAATAGTTTGTCATTGCCTACCTTCTTACAAAGGCAATTGTATGATAATGAGAAATTATCCTTACATTTTCATTTTTAAAATTCTCCAAGAAATTCTACCAACAAAGATTTGCTTTATTTGATTTCAGATACTTCATTTACAATAAATGTGATTACTGTAACATTCAGCTGTTAAAAACATCCAATTGGTTTTTTTCTCAAAAATGCCACTATAACATTTTTCCTTTGCTTGTGTGTTTTTTTGTTGTTTTTGTTTTTGTTTTTGTTTTAACCATAATCAGCCTCCGCTCACAATTCTTGTTTTTCATTTAGTTCAGCATACCTTTCTCTGACCTTTCTTTCCTCTATTACTGCCCTGAGGAAGACTTAGTTTTGACCTCTCTTAACCATTTTGTTATCTTTGTGTCTTTTATCCGGGTGGTCGCCATTATTCCCTGGTGGTGCTTGGGAAGTATTCCCTAAGACACTTTTTAATCCCTATTCCTCATCAAAACCAGTAACTCATTTCCCAATGCCTGTCCTTCCTGCTCGGTCAACATGAGTAATAACCCAAGTGCCCCAATGCATAAACAAGGTTACTATTTACTTCACTTAATTAACTTGATATATTAACTGGGTTAAAAAGTTAGAAGCTTTTAAAACATTCTGCTTGATATTTTCAAGTGTTGAGATACTTGAAAGGCTCATGGATTTGGTTAGGTAATCCTTGAAATCACCACCAAATTACTATGTATGTGATGCCCCATTTTGCTAGAACATGAAGGAAACCTGTTGCTTTTTGTAAGTCTAAAAACTATTTTCACAAATTCTTCCAATAATTCTTCCTCTCATCGTTTACTTCACGTGGATTGTCAGGCCTTTTCTACTTGCGAAAGTTTTAAGAAATAGATCACTGAAGGGAGCTGGGAAGAATTGTGTTGTTTTCCTTCAAATTCATGCCACTCTATACCTTCAGTATTACAACTGACAGATTTCACAAGCTGATAATACTTAGCATAGGAGATGAGTGTCTGTTTAACAATATGAATTTTGAAGTCATTTTCAAGCACCAAATTTTAGAAATGAAAAACCACCAATGTCTTAACCTCTCTGAGTGGTCTTGCATCTGTGAAATGCAGGTAACGCATTTTATTTCACACAATTGTTCTCAGGAAAGTGCATAGCGCAATGCTTGGAATATAAATAGTTAATATATATTGCTTCTTTTCTCTACATTCTCCTTAACACTCATGTGCATGTACATGTACACACACAGGAACAGCAAAGTTTGTCTGTATTTACTTAAATATGTTTAATGTAGATTTAGTGCCCTGTCTTATATCATTTTATTTTAATATATACTAATGAGAATTTTACCATGCTTTCCATGAATTTTTAAGGAGGAACACAGGTGCCTATGTCACTATTTTTGCCTATATATTCTTTATCTAAAAAGAGTTCTTACTTATTTTAATCCATGTTTAAAAGTGTGGTTGTGTTTATGTAACCACAAAACCTCAGTGTGTGCAGGTGTAATTGTGTGGCCATGTGAGGCCAGAGGTCATTTCTCTCACACTCCAAGATACCCCATTTGTATCTTTTTGAGGAACTGAACATGCTGTAACACTGTTAATACCTAATACCCATGAGGGCAGAGATTTGTCTTGGCACACTGATTCATTTAATTAATTTCTCTTGAGTTTATATTATTAATTTTTATTTTGGGGATAACACATAATAGGTTCTTAAGAATTATTTATAATGGGGAAAGAAATATAATACTGAATGAAGAAAGCAAAATGACTTAGAACATGAAACTTTTAAAAAATGTCTTGATCATTAGGAATATATTGTCAGTTAATGTCTCTTAATGTTTAAGGATCTTCAAGCCTGATCTGTGCTTATAGCATTTATGTGCATGACACATACATGCACATATGTGCACAGGCACATGAGGGTATACACACGCACACACACACACACACACACACACACACATATACCACTTCACTGTCTCACTAACCCACTGCTAACTTGAGGGTGGTATAGGTATTTATGATTTACGTTGAGTCCATTCAGCTTACTTGTTTACTTTTTGTATTGATTGTTACATCTCCTCCTTGTCATAACGTTGACACTTGTGCAGCACTGGCAAAATCAGAGCAGATGAGTAGGCTGGACTTCAATTTTCTGGTGATTAACTTTTCTCTGTGCAATTTGAGTTGATATAGACTTTTTTTCACTGGTCAGAGAATTGCAAGCTGTTAAAATTGTCACCATTGTTTAGTTTTTATCTCATCTACCATTTTTTGGTAATTCAACAAATATATTATTATTAATAATGGCATCAGCATATGGAGACTTTGGAAATCAAAGTCCCCCAGAGCTTGTGGCTGATCAGATTATGAAGTCGCATAAGCAGCTGAGTCTGAAACTCATTATTTCCTTGTTTCCTGTATAAAGGATTACAGGCCCACAAGTCCGCTTTGAGTTTTTATCTCCCTGGTAGACCACTGAAACTTTCCAAGTCTAAATAGCAACTCAGATGCATTTTCCTAGAATGATTCCTGGTATTTCTGGACCTTTGGTGTTTCTATGCTACCCTCTACTCTTTAGGTCCATCCTGGTCCAGCAGTGCTAAGCCCCTTTAGGCACAGGACCACTGCAGATGTTTTTTGTTGTTCAATATCATGCCATCAGGCCACCTCTTCTCTTGGGCTTTCTCTTCTCACTTCTCATTTGTCATTTTGTCTTCCCCTAAAGCTGATATCTTGGTCAGCAGTACAATGTAGCTATTGTATTTTTTGCCTTTGCTGCTGCACACCCAAGTCACCCTCTTCCAAATAATTTTTAAAGATGTTTTAATAAAATTAAGAAAAAAAAAACTTATGAGACAAATGCTGTGTCCATTTCCTAAAATTAAAATTTCACCCTAGTCTTTTAAAAAATATATATTTCTATAATGAAACATAAATTTATATTAAGATTCCTTGTGAGGAAAATATTTACAACGTTTTTTCTGAAAAACCCAACCTCTCATTTCCCATCATCAGTTATTGAATAAATTCCTCAGAAATCCAAACTGAAAAATATTTATCTTCTATCTTTGCATTTACTTGTGTTTTACCATATAATTCTATGTCAGGATAATATTAAAGTATGTTAAAAAGACTACAGCATAGAGAATGGAATGGAACCAGCAACCAACCAGAATGGATGCTGGTCACAGATGAGATTTGAGAAAGCTACACTGATGAGTGACGATTTCATATAAATCCTCTTCTTAGTCGGCTTTCAAAGTTTTATATTTATTCCATGCATTTGTTAAAATCAAAATGGTCTCTAAATTATTTTTTAGTTGCCATTTCCCATGATGATTCTCAATTACATTATTCTACCTGGCTGTGTATGTGTTGTATTTAACATATATCATTCCAGAGATCTTCTTAACCATTCAAATATTTGAATTTTTAAGATTTATTTACTTCAGATTGAGTGTCCTCTCTGTTTTTCCAATATGTGGTTTTTCTTACTGTTTTAAATTATAAAATTAAATTATTTACATAAATATTATTCACATTTTTTAAATTTTCTGTCAACATTAATACATGTACATAATAAAAAGGAAAAACAAGCTTCAAATACTAAAAAAGTGTTTACACTGCAAAGAAAGTTACCCTGACATCTATTCTCCATCGAAACTGCAGCAATATGTACTCCTCCCAAGGTCTGAAACTACCTCTTGCCAGAATATTCCCTGGTATAAAACCAATCTTAATCTTTATGAGTGTGACAGGCAAAACAGGTATCACAGATATTTTAATTTGCCTTTGTTTAAGTATGAATTATTGACCATATATGATATATGATTAAAACCAGGCAAATTTCTAACTTTGTGTACTCTCTCTCTTTCATGTGTTAATAATAAGTGAATACTTTGTAATTATAAAAATAAAACATTACAGATAAAACATATATTCCTTCATATCACCAACACCATTCGTATTTTTTTTTAATTATACTTTTAAGTTCTGGGGTACATGTGCAGAATGTGCACGTTTGTTACATAGGTATACATGTGCCATGGTGGTTTACTGCCACCATCACCCTGTCATCTACATTAGGTATTTCTCCTAATGCTATCCCTCCCCTAGAGCCCCACCCACCCCCCGCTATCCCTCCCTTAACCCCACCCCTGATAGGCCCCAGTGTGTGATGTTCCCCTCCCTGTGTCCCTGTGTTCTCATTGTGCAACAACCACTTATGAGAGAGAACATGTGGTGTTTGGTTTTCTGTTCTTGTGTTAGTTTGCTGAGAATTATAGTTTCCAGCTTCATCCATGTCCCTGCAAAGGACATAAACTCATCATTTTTCATGGCAGCGTAGTACTTCATATGGGCCACATTTTCTTTATCCAGTCTATCCCCGATGGGCATTGGATTGGTCCCAAGTCCTTACTATTGTGAACAGTGCCGCAGTAAACATACTTGTGCATGTGTCTTTATAGTAGAATGATTTATAATACTTTGGGTATGTACCCAGTAATGAGTTTGCTGGGTCAAATGGTATTTCTAGTTCTAGCTCCTCCTTCCACAATGGTTGAGCTAATTTAAACTCCCACCAACAGTGTAAGAGCATTCCTAGTTCTCCACATCCTCTCCAGCATCTGTTGTCTCCAGATTTTTTAATGATCGCCATTCCAACTGGTGTGAGATGGTATCCCAATGTGGTTTTGATTTGCATTTCTCTAATGACCTGTGATGATGATGATGTTTCTTGGCTGCATAAATGTCTCCTTTTGAAAAGTGTCTGTTCATATCCTTTGCCCACTTTTTGATGGGACTGTTTTTTTCTTGTAAATTTGTTAAAGTTCTTTGTAGATTCTAGATATTAGGCCTTTGTCAGATGGGTAGACTGCAAAAATTTTCTCTCATTCTGTAGGTTGCCTGTTCACTCTGAGGATAGTTTCTTTTGCTGTGCAGAAGCTCTTTAGTGTAATTAGATCCAATTTGTCTATTTTGGCTTTTGTTGCCATTGCTTTTGGTGTTTTAGTCATGGAGTCCTTGCCTACGCCTATGTCCTAAATGGTATTGCCTAGGATTTCTTTTAGGGTTTTTATGGTTTGAAGTTTTATGTTTAAATCTTTAATCCATCTTGAGTTAATTTTTGTATAATGTATAAAGAAGGGATCCAGTTTCAGCTTTCTGCATATGGCTAGCCAGTTTTTCCAACACCATTTATTAAATAGGGAATCCTTTCCCCATTGCTTGTTTTTGTCAGGTTTGTCAAAGAACAGATGGTTGTAAATGTGTGGCATTGCCTCCAAGGCCTCTGTTCTGTTCCATTGGTCTACATGTCTCTTTTGGTACCAGTACCATGCTATTTTGATTACTGTAGCCTGGTAGTATAGTTTGAAGTAGGGTAGAGTGATAACTCCAGTTTTTGTTTTTTTGTTGTTGTTGTTGCTTATTTTTGCTTAGCATTATCTTGGCTATGTAGGCTCATTTTGGTTCCATATAAAATTTAAGGTGGTTTTTTTTTCCAATTCTGTGAAGAAAGTCAATGGTAGCTTGATGGGGATAGCATTGAATGCATAAATTACTTTGGGCAGCATGGCCATTTTCTCAATATTGATTCTTCTTAACCACGAGCATGGAATGTTTTTTCCTCAGTTTGTGTTCTCTCCTATTTCCTTGAGCAGTGATTTGTAGTTCCTCTTGAAGAGGTCCTTCATATCCCTTGTTAGTTGTATTCCTAGGTATTTTATTCTCTTTGTAGCAATTGTGAATGGGAGTTCACTCAAATTCTTAACAATCTTATTTTTGAATTTGTGTTTTGCAAGTGAAGTTCAATGTGACAAAGAACCATGCTCTGAGGTTTGGAGCCTTGTCTCATACCCAGTCTCCACTCCTGCCTCCTTGCCAGAGTGAGTCCTCACCTGACTGCTCCCAAGCCCCAGCCCACCTGTCTTCTCTCTCCTCACTCTGTAACCACTGCCACCCCTTACCCAGGCAGGGGCCTAGATGGGAGCTTGGGAAGAATCAAGAGTGAGTGCATATATCCATGGCATATTTTGGAGAGGCTTAGCACTGGCTGTTCCCACTGTGAGCTGGCAGCAGCTTGGTGTGCATGGTGGGTGACCAGCAGAAGGCCACATCTCAGGAGGGGTAAACCTCTCAAATCTCCACCATTTCCCCACTCCAGTCAAAATACTGAGTGTTACCCAGTGCAGAGGTTTAAAGATTTTTGGGAGTAACCCATCTGCTGTGAGATAGGGCTGTGGGTTTGTAGAAAGGGAGGTTTTTGGATCAATTTTCTCAGGTCCCACCCCCTGTCTAAGGCATTGTGTATCAATCCAGTGGCTGGTGAGAAGGGGAGACATTTGACCTAAGCTGTTGCTGTTTTTCTACTTATAATATCTCCAGGTTTTTTCAACCATGTTTTGTAGTTTTCAATGTACAGTGTACAAGACTTGTACTTTGTTGTTAAAATTATTCTTTAATATTTTATTCTTTTCAATCCTACTGCAAATGTTTTCTTAATTTCATTTCCAGTTCTTCATTGCTACTGTATAGAAATATAATTATCTTGTATATTGATCTTATATTCTGAAAACTTGCTGAACTCATTTATTACTTCTAGTTGTTTTTTGGTGAAGTACTTAGGATTGTCTACATATAAGACCATATAATCTGCAAATAGAGATTTTTTTTCACTTCTTTCTTTCCAGTCTGGTTGGCTTTTATTTTGTTTATCACCAAATTCCCTTGGCTAAAACTCCTACTACAATGTTGAAAGGAGTGGTGAGAGAAGGCATTCTTTGCTTATTTCTGATCCTAAGGGCAAAACATTCAGTCTTTCACCAATGAGAATGATGTTGGTTGTGTTGCTGGTTTTTTAGTAGATGACCTTTAATCAGGTTGAGAAAATGTCCTTTATTTCTAGTTTGCTAGCATTCTCTATTGCTAGTTGGAATATTTATCTCGTATGGCCAGCTTGAGGCACCCCCCAAGAATAAGCCAACAAATACAAATTGAGAATCTTGGTGGTTTTGCATAAGAGTTAAATGCTCTGATATTTTTATTTAAAATTATTATTGCAGAATACAAAGATGAATGAAAAAAATCATAGTAATAATTATTTAAAATTTTTAGTTTACTTAGAATGACAATGAATAGCAAACAAAAAGCACCATGATAAGTTGAGAGTGAAAGTGGAAAAAAGGAAAAGCTTTATGTGTTCCTTTGACGGCATATTTTTCCTGTTCTTTAAACAAAGAGAGTCACATTTTCACCTTTCACTGGGTCCTGAAAATTACATAGTTGGTCCTTACCTTAAAATTGTACCAGTGTATTCATTTGCAGCACTGGACTGGGACCCGTTTTCCTCTTTGGCAGGAACATGTACCCTGTGAACACTGCTTTTCTAAGAAGGAGAAAGGAAAATATAGGGCTAAGCATCTCCAATTCTCCTCAAGATCACCAATCAGCTGAGTTACTACTTCTTGCCCCCTCTATCACTGCCCTTCCAGGAGTGAGCAAAAGGATGGAGAGAGGCCACAAGTGTTGCATTAATGCATACCCTGTACATAAGAGGAAACACCAGGAGCAGGAAGTATGCCTTTACCCTAAATGGGGGAATTCTCACAGGATGAGCTATGGGTCACAAATAAATATATATGGCATCAAACGGAACCTCTTCAAATGAACCATCCTTGATTTAGCTGACTTTGGTGGAAGTAGCAGAAAGGTTCAGAGCCAAGTTAAGATAAATAAATGAATATTTCCTTATTTATAAAATAAATTTATCATTATTTTATTCACATTCAGTTGACCCACCAAAGTAATAAAAGAAAAAAATAAATAATCTCTGAGATTCAATTAGGTCACTGGGATATTCATTTTCCTATTTAAGTCTCCTTATCAATACTGAAATCAAGAACATAACTTGCTTCAAGCTAGGAAGACAACTCAATTACCATCTGATTTTTGCAGAATGTCATAATAGGCAAAGTCATCACCAAATCTTTACAAGTAAAGCTATTATCAATGCAACTTTTCTAAAAGGAGGTTGAGTAGATATTTTTTGTTTAGATGTCTTTGTCTCTCTCTGAAGCCCTCATAGTGAAAAGAAGAGAGGCTCTTGAACCATTTCCTAGACCTAAGATTTAACTCTTGTCATCTTCTACCATGTTTGACCTATTGCCTTTAAACTTGAAATGGTCCTATTTTCATTTATTTAAGGTATAAAATGCTACTTGGTTTTTATTCACTGCTTAATTTGAATTTGTGGCATTCAAATGGTTTTCAATGATAATCACAATGCTTATGTCTTATAGTAAGCTTTTTAAAAAATTAATGTGTTTCCCTACTGAAAAGTATTTTTATTTTCATTTTTAGTGAGTTACAGATGCAAACTTCATTCTTTGGCTGTTTCTAAAATTTTTTATTTTTATGTATATAGTAGTTGTACATCTGTATGTACATAATAGTTGTACATATTTACAGGGCACATGTAAATCATTGATACAAACATACCATATGTAATAATCAAATCAGGGTAACTGATCCATCACCTCAAGCATTTCTCTCTTTTGGAGGGTTAGGATCATTTCTATTCCACTTTTCTAGTTATTTTGAAACACACAAAAAATTTGTTTTTAACTAGTCAGCTTATTGTGCAAGCAAACACTAGCTCTTATTTCTTCTACTTAAACAACAAACATTATCTAAATGAATAACAGCTGATAAAAGAAGAACAAAGGGCTCCTTCTTCCCCTTACGCTCCCATTAGCCTTGGGGTATCCTTGCTGAAAACATACCTAAAGGAGTGTGGTCCTTACTCCATTTTTCTCATTGGCTTGGGCAAGGCATTGAATGATCAATAAAATGTTAAGAAAATTCTTAGGTAGATGACGGGGTGATGGATGCAGCAAACCACCAGGGCACATGTATACCTATGTAACAAACCTGCACATTCTGTACATGTACCCCAGAACTTAAAGTATAATATATATATAAAAAAGAAAATCACTTAACCTTTAGGATTCTGGTTATGATTAAGTGACATAATTTAAAAGTGTGCAATATTACAGCTAGCCTATGTTCAGTACTCAATAAATAATAGTTATTTTTATTTCCTCTGGAATGGAAGCAGAGGAAATTGAAGAGAAAAAAAGAGGAAAATAATAAAGATAAAGAAGGAAAGCAATAGCAACAAAAAGGCTAGTGCTCGGGTGGAGGCTGCTGAGGAATTTCTTATGTGGATGTTGCTACAGTGGGAATAGGATTTATCCCCACCAAATGTCATGTTGAGGCTTAGCCCTCAATGTCTTGGTGTTGGGAGGTGATGCCTTTTAGAGGTAATTAGATCCTTATGTTAGATTAATGTCTTTATTTTGGGACTGGGTTAGTCCTCATGGGAAAAGAGTAGCTCCCTTGATAATGGGCTTTTCTCTGGCCAGGCTGCCTCTTCTGTTTGCTCTCTTTGTACATGCTTGTTTCCCACTTCACTTCTCCACCATGCTATGAGGCTCTCATCAGAAGCTGCCAGACATAGCTGCTCAATCTTGGACTTGCCAGCCTGCAGAACGGGGAGCTAAATAGATCTCTTTTCCTTACAAATTATCCAATCTCAGATATTCTGTTATAGCAAAATAAAACAGACTAAGACAGAAGTGAACAATGCTACAGATAGAGATTGGAAATGAACATTCTCCTTTCCAAAATGCATTATTTTCTACTGGCTTCCCACCCTACTGCTAATCTGGAACACACAGTATTGAGGGAACAAAAACAGAGGATGTAAAAAGTGAAAGATATGAGTCAGTGAGCAAGGGAAAATATGAGACAAGGGAAGAAAGAGAAGACAGAAATAAAATTTAAAAGTGTAGAGGAAAATTAGGACAATAAAATAATAAAGAAAAGGTTAACCAGTTTGGGTAGTAATACAGATTAGCAGGCAAAGGACCACCAACTTTTTTTATTAATTCAAAAAAACAGGCAGAGCTTAGTTCTGTTAGTTTTGACCTTTAAGTTTTGAGATTTTTTTAAAGGTTTGTGAGTAGGCTAAATCATGACAAATGCCTAATTTAAAATTGATTTAGCTGCCAATTCCCTCTCCTGTGAGAACCAGCTGCCAACTCTGGTCTAAGACAAATAAAAATACTTGGATTAATTCATTCAGCAACAGAAAAACATGTCTCTTTTCTGGTACACTGGAAATAAAATAAATAAGCTCTGCTAAGGAGACCCATATAAAGGGAGAAGCCTTTTTAGGAAATGATTGGGTCAGGGTCTCCAATGTTGAAAACTGGGGGGGACTGAAGGTAGCAATTATTGATTGAAAACATGATTCAAGCATTGGTCCAAGTGGGCTTTTTAGGGATCACATGTGTTGGACACTATTCCATATCAACTATTTTATTTCCAGAACACAGTGACCGGAAAGGTTTCTCATTCCAACCAATGTGTAAAAAAAAAAAAAAAAAAAAACCAAAAACCAAAAAACAAAAAAACGCATGGTATACCCCGCTGTTCCCATGCTAGCAACCCTTCTGGGAACAGCTTACAAGATATGACAGCTTTGCAACAAAGCACTATTAACTCTCTCCTTTTGTTGCTCTTCTCAGTGAGGCTCTTTACAGGGTGCAAATGCCCTATTTTGTAGAAGAGACTTTGACACTGTGCATAGCAAATACAAACAGCAAAGTTATTCTAACAAACTACGTAAGCCAACGTCTTCCTCTTTGATCCATTGTGTGTGTGTGTGTGTGTGTGTGTGTGTGCGCGTGCGCGCACGTGCCTAATTGTTGGCAGGCCAATAAAGCTCAGAGCCTGTGGCACAGAAAGAAAGAGGTGCAACAAGCCTGCAAGTTTATGCTGTCAGGGAAGGATTTCTGGATTCCTGACTCTAAAGGATTTGAATCCCCTGGCTGCTTTGGGAAAGTGTCCTGTTTATGTTGGGGGAGTCCCAGGGCAGACTTCCATTACAGAAATTGAGAGATGTTGTTGCCTTATGCTCCAACACCTTTCCCAGGCTTGTTACATGCCATTCACTCATTCCTTCATTCAGCAGATACTGATGAAACACCCCTGACTCAGAGCTGGGGAACACGTGAGGCCAGGGAAGGCAATATGCTAGGAGTTGTCTTAGGAGATGAAAAGGTCACTGACCATGATCTTGAATAAGCAGAATTGTGCCACGGATGTGAGTAATTCAGGTATTAGAGCCAATGTTAGAAGAATAAATTAGAGTTAATGTTAGGACAATATAATAGTAAAGAAAAGGTTAAATATTTTGGGACATAATACAAACTAGCAGGCAAAGGAGCACCAACTCTCAGAAAGTTTTGGGTCTGTGTCCTAGACCCTCTATTTTCTAATACCTCCTTGGGCATGCCATTAACTTCCATGAGGTTCAGATAGAGAACAGTGCTCACGTCATAGGGTTATTATGAGCCTTAAATAAGATAACGCTTTACCTAGCCCATTACTGCCTGTCTCATAGTAACTATTATTAGTATTTTGATAGTCTAATGTTAAAGCACATATCTTTCTTCAGACCCTTAAATTAAAATAAAGAAGCATAACTGTTATTGCAGGGGTTAATCTCATATTTAGTAAATATCTCTGGGGATCATTCTAAGTGAAGAAGTTGAGCCCAAGGCAACTTTGCCAAAAGATCTTCATCTTTGAATGCCTGATAGTGACTTATGTTCATTAAAAAACTGTCTTGTTGGCCAGGCGTGGGAGACTGAGGCAGGTGGATCACCTGAGGTCAGGAGTTCAAGACCAGCCTGGTCAACATGGTGAAACCCCATCTCTACTGAAAATACAAAAAATAGCAGGGTGTGGTGGTGTGTGCCTATAATCCCAGCTACTAAGGAGGGTGAGGCAGGAGAATGGCCTGAGCACAGCAGGCAGAGGATGCAGTGAGTTGAGATAGTGCCACTGCACTCCAGCCTGGGCAACAAGAGCAAAACTCCATCTCAAAAAAAACAACCCCCCACCAAAACCCAAAACTGTCTTATTCCCACTGTATTGCCTGGTGCTTTCTGAATATAAACTGATCCCCAGAGAGACTGATGCCCACTCTCTTAAATTCTGAGAGAAGCCCTGTGCCCCTATCTGAGCCCACTTTACCATGTCCAAGACTTTCCAGACTATTTGAGAGCTGAGCATTAGCGAACCTCAGAGCTGAAAGGAGCTTTGAAGGTTATCAACTTCAGCTCTACTCCATTGCATGAGCCAAACCATGTAGCAAGTACGACACATTGGAGAGGCTACCTGTGGATGATCATTTAGTAAATGGGAAAAACAATGATGCCATTTGGGGGCTTCCTGTGTTGATGATGGCTGAGCATCAGAGACTACGGGATTGGTGAAGGAGATGATTGGCCAGCCTGCTGGCTTTTGGAATTAACTCTGAAATGGTAGGAAAGTGTCAAGAACTCCATTGCTTTCGCCATCTGTATGGTATTAAGTTATATGCATTCGCTTTGTGTGTACTATTTGGAAATACATTTCTACATATACATTTATGTAGAGTGTTAGCAGTAACAGCCACAAGAAGTAGTGATCGGAAGGCAAGGTCTCCAAACTGTCTCCAAAGCCAAGATGAAGGAAGAGGAGGATGAAGTGCTTTTCCAAAATAATGAATAATAATAATAATGGTAATAATAACCAGCTACTACACCAAGAAGCAAAGGGTTAAGTGGTGGTGTTCATTGTCACATGATGCTGGGAAAGAGCTGAGCAGGAACCTCAGGGATCCAGGGATCGGGAGGAGGCACATCTTGCCTGCACATGTGGCCTCTACCACAAACACTTCAAAGTGCCTCCTCAGACCGACATAACATTCTGACGCCGACTGTAAATGCCCTTGACACGCAGAGTGGAAAATATCAAACACTCCAACAGTCCCCCAAATGCAGTGTCTCTGTACTGGGAAAGGCCTTAATAAGCCTGCAGTGAAGGGAGGGCGGGGGGTTTGAGGGTAGGGCTCAGAGCCAGAGAGAGGGGAGGAGGCATAACGGGTGGTTCTGATTTAAGGCTTGTACTGATACATGCCGGCGTGTGCAACTGGGCTAAGGCCGCTGTGAATCTAAATGCCCCTAGGACCTTGCAGAACAGCCCAAGCATCAATTCCAGGCCTTGCTGAGTCAAGACCCTACTGAGACTGTTTCCCCTTGCACATTCCAGAGCATATGACTCTTAAGTGGAAGAATTTCCTGGCCCACAGAGCTATACTTTTGCTGCAAAAGAATCTTTGTACCCAGTTTTCTCTTGCATGGTTCCCCTCTATTCTTATTGATAATACTTTGTGACGCTGTCCTCTCTTTGGTAAATTTTAATGACAGAAAACTTAAGAAGCTCTTTCATCCCATGAAGGCCCACTTGCTTTTCTATAAAGAAGGAGTCTTTCCAGGGGGTCTGTTTGTATCATCTCCCAGAAAATGCTCTACAGAGTCAGTAGGTTAGTCCAGACAATGTGGAAGCAAAGGGTGGGTCCTCGCTTAATGTCTCATCTTCTTTCCAATCTATTATTGGACCCATGTGCTGGTTTGGTTCATTCATTCATTCTTTAATTCACTCACTACTTTTGAAACACTGGGGTACGTAAAATTCATAAAACATGTTTCTTATCCTTTGAAGATATCACTATATAATAGGGGAGGGGGGCAAATAAAAATTAATTACAAACTAGTGTGTACAGTGCTACAACAGAGGCCTGTTACAACGTGCCAGGATCACAGGGAAGAAAGTGACTATGTCAGCTTTAGGCACTGGGAACCCTTCCCTTAGGGGATTATATTTAAGCTGGGCTTTCACAAATGGGTGGGATTTCACCAGGCAAAAGAAGCAGCCAACACAAAGACATAGGAGAGAGCAAATCATGGTGAATTTGGGGAAGGATGAATTTTGTGTAGTTGAGTAGAGAATATGACAGCAACAGTGATAGATAAAGCTAGAAAGTGCATATGTGCCAGCCTAGTGCCTTCATTACAAAATCTAAAGAGTTTAATGTAGAGCTCTGATTCAACCATAGCTGTGTTTTAGAAGGACACGTTTAGTTTTGGAGTGAAAGATGATCAGGAGATCAGGAAAGGGGAAAGGCTGGAGGCTTGCTGTATGTGACAGGCTCTGTAAGTCTGAAGAACATCATTTGCACACTTATATTTGAACAAATAACTTCTATTTGTTCCCAGGTCTGCTAAACTCTCTTGGTACTGCTGCTTCCAACTCCTTAAAGATGTAGCATATAAATTAATAGTGTTCTCAAGGCACTCCTTTGACCTCTGTTTTAGTCTTTCCAGATCATGTGTTCTAGGGGAGAGAACTTCGAGAAGTCATCAAAACCACTGGTCCATTATAGAGCTACACCCCAGGGGGAGTATGGAGGATGAAGTCCAGCCCCAGGAGAGCTTGAATACATTCTTACATAAACACAAAGGAAATGGGAAATTTTAGCCAGAAAAATGTACTGACTTAAAATGTATTCTGTTACTAAGCTTATATCAAATAGGCCCAAGGGGACCTGTCAGAAATTTTCTTGCAAATTGTGTTTACATGTTTTTAGATGGTGTTTGGGTGGTTACAGTTCTTCTACTATAGTAACCTGGGAACAGTAGATAAGTGACTAATAAAACATGGTAATAGAATCCCTTGTGTTAGGTTCTAAAGTTTTTACCTCTTCAGGGAATAAAGAGGAATTAACCCATGAACAGGAAGGGTTCTGGAAGAAAAGAAGCAGTTGTGAGTGTTGGGTTTTTTATTTGTTTTGTTTGTTTACAAAATTTTAATTGTCATTGATGTAGAAAAGACCCCAGAATAAAAGGATTAATTTGATTAATGAAACCCGGCAGATTCTTTATAATTGAAAAATAACTAGCTGGATCTGCTCTAAAAATATTACATCTTGTTTCTCTCCACAGAAAGACTGTAGGTAGTCAAAAGTCATTGTTTCATCTGGAATATTGGCTCTGATTAAAAGTCTTTAGATGGGACTCAGTTATTTGTTACTGGAAACTTATATAGCTTGGCCTGCAGGCACTGACCATATTGAACATGCACTTTTGATCTATCCATCTATCTAACCATCTCTACCATGTACAGAATACCAAGCAGTGTGCTGAGATCTTCATATGCATTGTGTTATATTAGCCAGTCTTACAACCACCCCATAAGATCAGTCCTACTATTAGCCCCATTTTACATGTAAGGAAATTGAAGGCTCAGAAGAATTGTTAACTTGCACCAAGTTAACTTGAAGCTCCAAAGGAGTAGAAATGAGATCCCAATCCAGTTCTGTCTCCATTATGCTATATAACACACTGATATTTCTAAAGAAGGACACTAAAAGCTGTTATCTGAGTATGAGGGTAGAGAAAGGGGACTGAATTTGGTTTAACATAATCAAGTAGCTTGGGTGATTAAGGGGTAGAACCAAAAACTCATCTCCCTTGTCTTTGGTCTGGGCTTTGCTTTTGACCCTCTAGAGCACAGGAAGCAGGGGACTGTTATCCTTGTGTCTGGAGTTGAGTCTCCAGGTAACCTTGCAGAGCTGGACAAAACAAAATCACCACTGTAGCAAGCTCAAGGTCTGAAAGCAATTATGCTAAGCCTAAAAATAAATGAGCTGCAAGTAAAATGGAATTTAATAATGTCTAATTTATAAATTCCCCCCGCTTTTACAAAGACACCAAGCTCTTACATGTGGAAATTCTGTGTTTTAGTGAAGGGAAGTGAATTACAGGATTTGATTCCTCAAAGAAGCTGCCCCTGCCAGACAACTTTTCTGTGAGCTCACTGCACAGGCAATTTGCCCTTGTGCACTTGGCACCTTGCTCATCTCTTAATTTAAATGGTCCAGGTGGGTGAGCAGAGCTCCTTAAGGCCCTCCTTGCTCTCTGCCACTGGGGCAAGAGAACAGCCTTTACTGAAGTTCCCCTCTCTCTGCTCTCACTCCTGACAACAGAAGAGCAAAAAATAAAACCATAAATTTGGTTTTGGTGAGTGTCTTCATGTGGCAATCAGCCTTGAAAGGAGCCTGAGCAAATGTTCTGCTTCTTCCTGCACATAAGCTAACAACCTTCAAAGCCAAGAAGAAATAAATTCCCAGGTTGCAAGAAAAGAGTAGGGTGACAGGTGAATTCCAGCCAAGACACTGGAAATCTTCGTCACCCTTTGAATGGAAGCAGCAGGTCTCCTGAAATGTCATAATATCAATGTTTTAGATTGGAATAGAAAATTTGGATGGCAAGAGGACATGATTATCTGGATGTGCTAAAGGCACCTCATCTTTTCCCTGCAAAAATATTACCTTGACCACATGTCTTTTATCAGTGAATGATTCCATCACATACCTAGGCACCCACATTGGAACCCTACATTCTTCTTTCAACCTTATCTCCCAGTTAAGTCCTGTTGTTTTTCTCCTGAATATCTCTTTCCTCTATCTTCTCTTCACAACCATTGTCAATTGTCCAAATCCTCTTAATCTCAGCATCCTCACCCATCCTCCAGAGTGATGCTTGTAATCAAGGAATAGTAATTATCATTATAGCTAACATTTAATATGGGCTCACTAGGTACTGGGCACTGTGCTAATAACTTTGCCTCTATCCTTTTATTTACTTTGATAACAGCACACCTTGCTCTACAGTTTTTAATGATTTCCTTCACAGAAGAATAAAATTGCATTCTTTAATAGACTGTAATGATCTGGCCCACTCCTGACCATGATTCACCTCCTGCCACTGTCACCCTTTCACTTGGCACCTGCATGATCAGGCACTACTCACAGCTCCCTTCACACTCTCATTTTCTGTGCTTTAGACATGCTGGCCCTTGTCCCCTACTTGCACGCCCCCACCCCAACTTTTAACTCTGGTACCTCATTAACAGGATCACTTTCTTAGATGACACAGTTTCACCACTGCACACCTTAGAGAATAGTAAGACGAATATTTTGGAACTTTACTACTAAACTTCATTGCCACAAATTCTCAGTGCCCTCAACATACTATGAATTCTATATTCAAACAATCTATGCGAAAAGGAAGGCTTTAGATAACTCTTACAAAACCCAAATCACAATTTTTGCCAACAATCAATATTTAACTGGCCAATTCGGTGATTGGACTTGTGAAAACACACTCCTTACGTAGCAAATTTTTGCAACAGATTCTCTTGAGGACAGGGCTCTTTGTCTGTTTTATTTCATGCTTTCTTCCCACTTTCTAGGACTAAACCTAGCATATTATTTTAGGCACTTGAATGTTTATTTTGTTGATACCAAAAGGCACTTTTACGGCTATAATAAACATTTGGATATGTATACTTAATTTTTCCCCACGTTTTAGTTTTCATTTTTGATGATGAGAGTGTAAACATTTCTAAAAAGCAATTTAGCAATATGTATCACAACCCTAAAATAATGTATATGCTTTGTGGCAGAGACTACCAACTTCCTACTCAATATCTATTTCCCTCTTCTTTACTACAGAAACCCTTCATGATTGAGATGAAAAGGTGTCCAGCTAAACTTCTACATTTCCCAGCCTCCTTGCACCTAAGTGTGCCTGTGTAAGTTTTTATGTGTAAGTGAAATTCTTGTGAGGGGCTTCCAGGAAATCTCCTTAGAAGGTGGACAGAACATTGATGAAACTTTGCTTCCCTGTCCTTCCTGAAGTCAAAAACTATAGACGGCTGCATCTTCTGCGGTTGTCTTAGACTCATTGAGTCAAAAAGGGTTTATTACAGGCTGTTGGAAATATACAGAAGTTTTAAATGGGCTGTGGAGCTTATCAAGCTGGGAAGTACTGGCCAAGGACGGCATGCAGGGTAGATGATGTTCTGAGGCACATCCCTCTGCTATGGCCTTATGCTCACCACTTGGTACTTCTGACAGGAGAATTTCAGCTCATCTTAAAGAACCCAGGCTCCTCCTCCTCGACACCATCCTTTCCAGAGGATCTCACCTTTCTCTAATTGCCCACAACCCCCTAAAGTCCTTTCTGCCTTCAAGACTTGCAGCAGTGTGTGTTCATGGAGGAAATCAAATCCCCTTAGAACCTGGAGCTACTAGGAGATCTGGAAAGCATCATTCTCCTTTCAACTTTTCCAGTCTCTGAAGTACGGAAAGACATATACAAAGGGGACTGGAGCAGGTGTTGAGAGAACCAGTATGAGGCATTTACCACTCTCTCAACTCAGTGTCACCTGCAGTTCTTTGTGTCAGGGCTGTCATTGTTCAGAATCAGCAGGGATATCCAGCAGTGGGAATAAATAGTGAGGTTAGTTTCAAGCATGTTACGCTGAGGGAGAAAAAGTTACAGAGTCCAGGAAAGAGAGGCATTTAGAAGACCTCAAAAAATGACAGGAAATATCAATTACTGGCTAGGCATAGTCAATTCAGTAATTCTGGGGAATCACGCCTCCTAGCTGGCCTCCTGCTCTGACCATTGTTTCCTTCTCTGCACAATAATCAAAGTGATTGTGATAAAACACAGGGCACATCAAATTTCTCTTCTGCTCAAAACTCCCCAAAGACATCCCTGATAAGCCACAATCTGCGCCCTCCTTTCTCCCTCCTGGACCTCATCTCCCACCTCCTCCCAATGCGCTTCCTTTTGGCCACTGCAGCCTTTGTTTCTCCACTATTTGAAGTACTCTCCTCCTCAGGACTTTGCTCTGCCGCTTTGACTGGAATACTCTCCCCAGGTATCTGTGTGGGCTTTTCCTAGGTGATAGTTTTCAGGGAGGACTTCACTGGCTACCCATCCCTTATTTAAGACTCCTCTATCCACCAACCTTCCATGTCTGTTCCTCTTTATTTTTTTCTTTGCACTTATTGCTTCCAGTGTACCATATATTTCAGACATTTGTCTTATTTACAGATCATCTCTTCCTACCTTCTAAAATAGAAGTCCAATGCAGGTGGAGATCACTGTCTCCTTTCTTCATCATTGTCTCCAAAGAAACTAGAGCAGTGCCTGGCACATGATAAGTGCTTCATAGATACTTGTTAACGGATGGATACATGAATGTACTGGTTAAATTAAAAAGCCATCAGACTGATGACAAAATAGATTTTTCCATAGAGGGATCTAATGTAAGTGGGATTTCTAAGGAGACAGAAAAGGAAATTTTCTAACTCCCTCTTCCTTCCAGAGTTCCCTGGGGTGAGGACTGTGGTCGGGGGCTGTCTGCCAGCCACCCTCTGTAGAGAAACCCTGGGGCTGACATAGTTTAGCTGTGGCTGGGAAAGAACACTGGCTGGGGAGCCAGGAGAGCAGACTGCAGCCTTGCCTCTACCCTTCCCACTCATATGGCCCCTGATTTTACTGATGGAGAGAAATAGGATTCTGTGGGCTCCTACTTCCTTCCATGGTGTATTGGCCCTGAAGGAACGATACACTGATAAGAGATTTATCCTCCATGGGTGTAACTCCAATGCTCAGGAGCTACATTTTTAGCCTTTGAATTTCCTCCAGAAAGGCTCATGGCTGTAAAATTCCTTCTTTCCACCCCATAAAGTGGGGCCACGTCCCCTAGGCTGTGGCCTTCTGCAGGCTTATGCTGACACTAAAGGTCCGCAGGGCTGGCCATGGCCTGCTTCTTTAGGACACTGCATTTCTTCTGCTGCTGCAAGCTTGCTGTCCAACCTCTGTTGCTTCCCTAAATACACAAGCTTTCCCTGCGCCTTTCACATGAGTGTCTTGAAGGAATCCAGGAACATTTTTCTTTAACCTGCCTGAGATTTCTTTTGGCAGGAGTTCTGAAGGCTGAAGTCTTGAGAGATTTGGGCTCTGTTAAATTATAGACATAAGTTCGGTGAGGTAAATAGCTCAGGCAAAAATTGGAGTACCCTCTCTGTTATTTCTGTGCTTGAAACTCTACCCATTCTTCAAACCCGATTCTAGAACTGTTTTCATCCACGAAGCCTTCCCAGGTCACCAGAAGGAAGGGCATTCTACTCTCCCAGTGGCTGGGTGGCAGCACAGCATGGAAAAGGAGCCAGGCTGATCAGATCCCAGGTCCTGTTAGCAGGTAACCTCAACCAAATTCTCAAACTTCCCTGAGCCTCTGATTTCTCAGCTTTAAGCAATGATAGTGACAATATACTGCATACTTGAAAATGCTAAGACTGTAATTTTAAATGCTTTCACCCCCCAAAATAAATATGTGAGTTCATGGATATGTTAATTACCTTGATCTAACCATTCTACAATGTGTATATATATCACAACATCATGTTGTGCACCATAAATAGATACAAGTTTTATCCATTAAAAACAATTTAAAAATAATGACAGTGAAAATAATAGTACCTAACATTTATCAAGGGCTTAAGCCAGGCACTGTGCTAGATACATCACATTGTCTGTTTTAATCAATCAACTTTTACAACCCTATGAGATGAGGTATTTTATTATCCCTTCTTTACATATGAAGAAGCTGAGGGTAAATGGGATGATAATTTATACCTTATTGGGTGCTTAAAAATACATGCATCCTACCATGCAGTAAGCGCTCGATAAATGTAAGTTCCTTCTCCATCATACCCACTAAACCAATTTGTATATGTTATTTTCAACACTTACCATATATTGTCTTATATAGTGATATACAGTACAGTTCCATCTTGGTTAGAGTGTACAGGACAGGAGATGAGGGTTAGAGGCCTGGGCTCCTTCCCTTGGACATGTTACTTCATCTTTATGCACCTCGGTCTCTTTCACTGTAAGATGGGAATAAGACTGTTACTCTAAGGATTCATTGAAATAATATATGAATATAGTCTAGAATAATGCCTGGCATACAGTAGCTATTATTACCACTATTATTTATCATTAACGTTAAAATACATGTCACTTTTTGTTCAAAGTTTTCTGAACAATAAGACAAGTCTGTTCCATGTTTGTAATCCTGCTTGGGACTTCATCCTATGCCTTGGATGCTATGAAATTGTTTCTCAAAGTGCATCCAAAGGGATATCTGCATCAGAATGTCCCAAAAGCTTGTTAAAAGGAAGTGTCTTGTGTATCTCCCCAAAGCAAATGAGTCATGATCTCAGGCAGTGATCCAAAATTTTGTATTTTAACAATCTCTTCAGGTGAGTCTCATAGACACTGAAGTGTGAAGACCATTCTACTAGGAGCACCAAGTATCTGTGAATGAAATAAGCAAATGGGCATATGATTAAGCTAGTGCTAATAACTTTAGGTTACAATGACCCTGGTTTTGCTCCTGACATAGAATTTTTTACTTCAGTTGCTCATTTGGCTTTTCCTTGTCCCAAATCCTCCTTTAGCCCATTTCCTTGGATAGGTGGGATAGCTTTCTGTTTAGGCACAGGTATTCCTTAGGCTCTAAAAATTTCCTGAGAGTTTTTATACCCCAGCTGATTCATTGACAACATGTGCATAGACTTATGCACACACGGGGTTCTGGCCTCTGAGTATCATCCTGAAGCTCTAATAAGGCAAGTTATATTGATGAAGGCTATAAGAAAACAAATACCTGAAAACTTTCAAAATACTATAATAATAATTTTAATTGGCATATAAATCTTTTTGACCTGAACATTTTAGCAAAGGGAAGAACAAAAACTTGAGTCACATGAAACATATGAATTATATACATAGGTATTTTGGATTTATTTTCACACCAATAGATGTTTTTAAAGGACACTTTTTAAAGCATCACTAAAGTAAAATATTATTGTTCTATAAAGACATGTCATGCTAACATTTCAGTAGAACACTACGCCTTTAAAAATAAAAGGGAGGAAAGACAGAATAGTGATGTGGTCAGCAGAGTAATAAATTAGATTCACCTGGCAGAGTTCATTCTTCAGGTCTGAGGAATGTAAAAGAACACATTTCTAGTGAATGAAAACAAATCCACAGAAAAAGAGACCAATTTCAAAACATGAAAGGAGAGGTTACAGTCTCCAAACCCTGACTCCAGCACAAACAGCATGTCCAAGTTAAGAGTCATACTCCCTGGGTAATTTCTATACCAAATATGCAACATTTTACAAGCCAAACAAAAGCTGTCAAGCCCAACAAAGCCCATGCTTGTTTAATTTCCACCACAAAAAGGAAGACAATAACAACCTAGAATTGAACACTTTTTTATTAATGGTGCCTATATATTAAGTTTTTAGTTGAGTTGGATAGTAAAAAACTACACACTAAAATGACTTCTTCCAGAAGGTAGTAATTGTCATATGCTAAAAAGCTCACCCTAAAGTTCTATAGCATTGGCATGGTATCAGCTCTAGCAAATTTCTCACCCCTTTATGCTTTAATTTCTTCATCTGCAAATTTAGAAAAAGAATTGTGCCTATTATGTGGTTGTGAGGATTCTATGTTATAATGCCTATAGAGCTCTTAACACAATTCATTGCATACCATAAGACTTAAATCAAAACTAGTTTTTATAACCGTACAAGATTTAGCTTGGAGACAAAGACGTCCATCTGTATTGGAATGAATAATCCATGTTCATGAGCCTAATAATAATAATGAGATACAATGTTGTGTAGTCCTAGCAGGGGAACTAAAGCTCACATGGAAACTAAAGAACATGGAAGGAAATCCAATTATCTGAGCACTGAGCAGCAGGAGGTGTTTGATATATTTTAGTTGGACATAGCAAGCTGTAAAGGAGATGGTACTTTTAAACAGGCCTCATGTCATCAAGAAGTTTCTATGCCGGAGAGATCCAAGATGGCCGTTTAGCAGCAGCTCAGGATTGTAGCTCCCAGTGAAAGTGCAGAGAGCGAGTGGACGCCACAATTTCAGACAAATTTCTGTTGCCCACAAACTGGGAGCTACCCAGCGGAGGAGCCACATGTGTCGCCAGCGTGACTCTTTTGGCTGGCGCGGCTGTTTTGCCGGTGCCCCAGCGCGGCGCGGTGTGGCACTTCTCAGTGCAGAGTATACGGGACTGGGTGCCCTTTGAGTCGGGCTCGGCCGGTCCTATCCCCACAAGGAGAACAGCAATTGGAAGCTCTGAGGACTGAGAGTTTCACAGTAGGCACAGCTGAACCCGGGAAGACCAAGCTCTGTGGGGAAGGGGCGTCCACCAAAGGAAAACTAAGAAACAGAAAAAACTTCATCACCAACAAGACGGACGTCCAGTCAGACCCAAACTGAAAGTCGGCAATTACAAAGACGACACGTGGATAAATCCACAAAAATGGGAAGAAACCAGTGCAAAAAGGCTGAGAACACCCGAAATCAGAATGCCTCTCCTCCTACAGGGGATCGCAGCTCCTCATCAGCAAGTGAACAAGGCCTGACGGAGAATGAGTGTGATGAACTGACAGAATCAGCCTTCAGAAGGTGGATAATAAGAAACTTGTGTGAGCTAAAAGAACATGTACTAACCCAATGCAAAGAAACTAAGAACCTTGAAAGAAGATTTAACGAAATGCTAACGAGAATGGATAACTTAGAGAGGAATATAAATGAATTGATGGAGCTGAAAAACACAACACGAGAATTTCGCGAAGCACGCACAAGTTTCAATAGCCGAATTGACCAAGCAGAAGAAGGATATCAGGGGTCGAAGATCAACTCAATGAAATAAAATGAGAAGGCAAGATTAGAGAAAAAAGGGTAAAAAGGAACGAACAAAGTCTCCAAGAAATATGGGACTATGTGAAAAGACCTAATCTACGTTTGATAGGTGTACCTGAATGTGACAAAGAGAATGAATCCAAGCTGGAAAATACTCTTCAGGATATTATCCAGGAAAACTTCCCCAACCTA
>CAUYLG010003009.1:0-96093 GCA_963573385.1 Cacajao melanocephalus
TTCTAGCCTGGGCAATAGAACAAGAATCCCGTTCTCTCTCCCTCTTTCTCTTCCTCTTTCTTTCTCTCTTACATTCTTTTTTCTTTCTTTCTTTCACTCTTTCTTTCTTTCTTCTTTTCTCTCTCTTTCTTTCTTTCAAAAAATAAAAATAAAAAAATAAAGAATTGAGGTTCAGGAAGCTCTGCATAGATTTCAGAGAATTTATGGAAATGCCTGGATGCCCAGGGAGAAGTTTGCTGCCAAGATGGGAGCCTCTTGGAGAACCTCTGCTAGGGCAGTGCAGAACAGAAATGTGGGGTTGGAGCCACCAGACAGTGGCCCTACTGGGGCACCACCTAGTGGAGTTGTGAGAAGAGTGCCACTGTCTTCTAGACCTCAGAAAGGCAGATCCACTGACAGCTTGCACTATGCACCTGGAAAAGCCACAGACACTCAATGCCAGCCCGTGAAAGCAGCCAGCTGGGTGGCTATAGCCTGCAAAGCCACAGGGGCAGAGCTGCCCAAGACCATGGGAACCCACCTCTTGTATCTTGTATAGTGTGACTATAAAGTATTGTTACTATACTTTACACATTAGAAGATGCAATTACTGTACTTTACTCAATTACACATGTGAGAGAGTCACAGGAGATCATTTTGGAGCTTTAAGATTTGACTGCTCTGCTGGATTTCAGACTTGCATAGGGCCTGTAACTCTATTGTTTTTGCCAATTTCTCCCATTTGAAATGTCTGTATTTACCCAATACTTGTAAATCCATTTTATCTAGGAAGTAACTAAGTTCCTTTTGATTTTATAGGCTCATAGGGTAAAGGGACTTTCCTTGTCTCAGTTGAGACTTTGGACAGTGGACTTTTGACTTAACACACAGAGATAAATGACTCAAGACTTTGGGGGAACTGTTGGGAGGTCATGATTGGTTTTATAATGTGAGGACATGAGATTTGGGAGGAATCGGGATAGAATGATATGGTTTGGCTGTGTCCCCACCCAGATCTCATCTTGAGTTGTAGCTTCCATAAATTCCTCATGTTGTAGTAGGGACCCAGTGGGAGATAATTGAATCACAGGGGCAGTTTCTCCCATATTGTTCTTGTGGAAGTGAATAAGTCTTCTGAGATGGAATGGTTTCATAAAGGGAAACCCCTTTCTCTTGGCTCTCATTCTCTTCTTTTACCTGCCACCATGTGGCATGTGTCTTTTGCCTTCCACCATGATTGTGAGGCCTCCCAGCCACATGAAACTGTGAGTCCATTAAACCTCTTTCTTTTGTAAGAACCATGAAAACAGACTAATACACAGTATTTTATCAAATGCTAAAGTAGACTTCTGTGTTGATTGTCCACACAGTCCATGCTACCCTCCACTCCATTTCTGAGGCCTAGAATCTCTCTAATACTACCCACAAAAGCACATTCATTGGGCCAAAACTGATTGGCTGAAGATTACAACTGAATCAAACTGAACCAATAAGATCTCTGTCTTCAAAACTGTAACTTCTGGGTGCTTTAAACATTTGAACTGAAAGGTTATGCAAGAAATGCGTGTCCTGGGAGCTTGATCATGTAAACTGAAAAAATTTGCAAGAAGTGAATGAGTCCTAACTGAAATATGTACAATGGAGTAGCTCACAAAACCTCTCCATAAATATAGTATAAAGAAAATGCTCATAGGAAAATAGAGAGGAGGATCAAGAGGGAAATTGAGATTGATAGAGTAGCAGCTTGGGTTCCCAAGACTTCCAGATCCTGCTTGAAGTTCATTAGGTCCATGAAAGACCAACCCTTGGGTTCAAGGAGATACCCTTGGGATCTTCCAGGATGTCTTCTTCATTTGCTAAGCTAGTCTGAGAAGTAAATGCTACTTTTACCCAAAAAGGTACAGACCAAATATGGTGCCAACCAGTACAATTCAAAGCAAGCAGTCATATAAAGAGGTCTCCAGAGCCTTCCACAGCAGTCAGGGGAAAGAGTTTGGTTAGGATGAACAGCGTTAAAGAACAAGAAATACTCACATAGGATCCCTGCCTGTGTGGAGAAGGCATCACAGATGGTGAAAACAGCATGATCAATGGCAGAGACGCAGGATCGGATGTGATATATATGGGATACCAAGGGGTCAACTTGGTTAACACAGAGGGTTCATGCTATGAGGATGTTAACACATCTGCTATTTACCTCACAAATATTCGTTTTTGTGGATGGACATGATTGTTGCCTTTTGTGGTGTCAACTTCAAAAGATCATGACCCCTCTAAATGGACAAAAAACTCAAATAAACAGCTGATTCCAGGGAAGGGTAGATTAAAAATGAGTCTGTAACATGTTTTGGGGAGAAAAATTAAGAAAATACTAAGAAAAAATATATGAGGGCATGTTACAATGACTAAGGAGCCAGTTTGAAGTGACAACTTGATCATCAAAAGAAGTATGCATTGGAAAAATAGTAACTTGTGAGTTTGTATGGTGATATGGCAATATGCCTTGGCTCTGTGTCCCCACCCACATCTCATCTCTAATTGCAATCTCCATGTGTCAAGGGAGGGACCTGGTGTGAGGTGGTTGGATCATGGGGGCGAATTTCCCCTTGATTTTCTCATGCTAGTGAGTGAGTTCTCATGAGATATAGTTGCTCAGTAAATGTCTGACATTTCCCCCTTCTCTCTCTCTCCTGTTGTCATGTAAGATATGCCTTGCTTTCCTTTGGTTTTCTGCCATGATTGTAAGTTTCCTGAGGCCTCCCCAGCCATGGAGAACTCTGAGTTGATTAAACCTCTTTAGTTTATATATATTACCCAGTCTCAGGGAGTATCTTCATAGCAGTGTGAGAACAGACTTATACATTAGACTAACTAGATAAATAAGTGAGGGAGAAGGGAAAGCTTTTGCTTACAATAGAATGCCAAGTGCCTAGGAATAAACGTGCAAAGAGTATGAGAGTCAGAAAGTCATCATTTTGAAACCTTCATACTAAAGATTAAATTAGGCAAAAATTATCGAGGGATAGTAAACTTATGAGAAAATTCTGATGAGAACAAGAGTATTTGCATCATCTTAAGGGGTCTCCAAACCAAGTGTTTATTACTTGTGATGAAGAAAAGTAGTAATAATTATATAGCAAAAATACCAGACAATACTATGGTGGAGTAATCCAAATGTACATTATCAATGAAAGCACTGTGGACATCATGTGCCTCTAGACTCTAGATGTGATACCTCAAGAAAAACCTATCTTCACCAATGTAATATACTGACACAGAATGTGTGTCCTAATCAAACCATGAACAAACATCAGACAAACACATGGTGAGTAACAGTTTATTAACAAAGGAAGAGAGCAATTCTATTATTTCAAAATGCTGATGTTATAAACAGCAGCAACAAAAACTGGCTGTAGACATGTTTCAGGTTAGAAGGTGCTAAAAAGTCATGACATCTAAATGCAATACATGACTGTGGACTGGATTCTGTTTTGGAGGAGAAATAATGCTCTAAAGCACACTCTTTGGGTCAACCAATGAAATTGGCATACAAACATTAATAGAGAAGAATATTGTACTAATGATAAATTTACTGAAATTGATAACTATTGTTATGTTTTTAAAGAATTATAATCATTATTAGTATTACAATTATTCACACATGATCATTACTATTTATTTAACACATCATGTTGTAAAAGTTTTATGTATGTGATCCCCTTCTATTCTTACAAAACCCCAAGAGAGAGTGACAATCCAGTAGATGTTTGTCCTTGTAAAGATTTTCCAAAGTAGATGTTTCTGGGATTGCAGCCAGCTGCTTATCAAATCTGGACCAGTGAAAACTTCTGTGTTGTGAAATGTAGTTTAGTTTTGCTTAGAAACAAATTCTGTCCCTCTTAAAATTTAAGCACATCGAGGTGAACTTACTAAAACCAAGATGAGAGGCTCAGGAAGATGTACTTTGCTGTCAAATGAAGTGAGGATTTGGAATGGGATCTATAAAGCATTGAATGAGAATGTCCTTACTTGATAACATGAGGGAAATGACGATACAAGGCAGTCGTGGTTGAAGTGCAATAGAAACATAAGATGTGTGTGGTGCCCAAGCTGGCTCATTGGATTTGTTGTATGTTTCCTTGGGTAACCCCTTTGACTCTCAAGGCTGACATTCACTTAAGACTTTCTATACTTGTAATAGATAACGTGAGAAAATTTCATCAGATCTGTGATTCTTAACATTGGTTGCAGATTAGAATCACCAGACGTGCTTTCCAAAGTAAAATAGAATCTAGGTCAAATTAAATCACTCTTTGGGCAGTATGGTCTGGAGATAGAGACAGAGAAAAAGTGTGCGTGTGAGAGAGAGAATTTAATAGATTTTTGGGGTTTTTTGCTACATACATGCAATAGTGTGAACAAATGTTAAGTGTATGGCTCAATGAATTTTTACCATGAATATACCTCTGTAAATACCTCCTGGATCAAAATACATTAAAACAATTCCACCACTCCAGAAGACTCCCTCAGTGTTTCCCTCCCAGTCAATACTTCTTCCACAAGCAAACTACCATGATGATTTCCTACACCATGCCTATATTTGAAGAACTTATGATCCCTGAAGTCAAACAGTCTGTCTTATATTTGTGTCTGGCTTCTTTCACTTAATATTAGGGATGTACAGTCTAACCATAATGTTTTGTGTAGCTCATCCATTTATTATTGCTGCCTATTATTCAATTACATGAATGTATCACAATTTTAATATCTGTGTTATGGTTGATAGATATTTGATTTATTACTAAAATTTTTATTATTATATATAGTACTATTGTAAATATTCTTGTGCGAGTCATTTAGAAAATAAACACTCTTCTCCTGAGTGTATTCTTACAAGTAGAATGGTTGAGGCATAGGGTAGCTATATATTTACATTCAGTAGGTATTACCAAAACATTTTTCAAAGTAGTTGAACAGATTTCACTTCCATCAGCAAGATATGAGTTATCCAGTTGTTCCATGCCCTTATCAATACTTAGCCGCTGTGAATTATTATAATCTTAGACCTTCTAATGAGTGTATAGTGGTATTACATAGGTTTAGGTTTAAAAAAAATTTGATAATCTCACTGATGACTGAATAATTGCTTATAGACTATCTAGATATTCTATTGAAAAGTACCTGATTAATTCCTTCCTTTACTTTTAATACAATGGTCATCTTCCTTTAGATTTGCAAAAGTTCTTTGTTCTAGATGTAAAACAGCTTTCAGATATATATGTTGCAAATATATACAAATATTTTAAATTTAGAGAGAAGGTCTCGCTTTGCTGCCCACACTGGAGTACAGTGGTGTGATCATAGCCCACTGCAGTCTCAAACTTCTGAGCTCAAGGGATCCTCCTGCCTCAGCCTCTTGAGTAGCTAGAATTACAGGTGCACACCACCATGTCAGGATAATTTTTAAATTTATTATTATTATTTTTTTTAGAGATGGAATCTTGCCATGTTGCCCAGGCTTGTCTCTACCTACTGGCCTCAAGTTATTCTCCCAACTTGGCCTCTGAAATTGCTGGGTTTACAGGTGTGAGCCACTGCACCCAGCCACATGTGTTGTGAATATCTTCTCCCAGGCAGTAGCTTGCCTTTTTACTCTCTTAATATGTTGAAAACCATAAGTTCTTAATTTGAATGACTTCTAACACAGTTTGGGCTCTCCACACAAGAGGATTTTTTTAGAGAGTCTGGTGTTCCTAATGATTATAGAGACCACCCTTTGAATCAACACTCACAGAAAGAAATGAAAAAGGGAGAATTTGCGCAATAATGCAGGCCCATTAGTCTCAGCTATGCAAAGAAAGCTCTGGAGCACATATAACCTCTTAGAATCGTCCCGAATTGGGTGAAAATGGCAGAAATTTATACCTCTGTCTCAATCAGTTTCTTGTCCTAGATGTCTCTGGAAAAACACAGCCTTGAGCAAACTGACTTACTGCCCCCAAGGCAATCCCTAAAGTGAGATGATGGCTGGATACTGTCTGCTGACAGCCCTCCCAGCAGCTGGGCAACAACTTTTTCCTTAAAGGGGTATCTGGGTATCACATCTGTATGCCCACCTCAATGTCCAAATCATAAATCTTTTATTCTATGATTTGTGCTGGTGTTATGTTTAAGAAATTTTGCCTACTTCAACATTTTTGTTATTCTCCTATGTTTTCATCTAGAACATTTAAATTTATTTCTCATATTTAGGACTTAAATGTTTAATTTTTGCACAGGTTTTGAAGAAAAGATCAATTTTTGCATAGGGTATGAAGAAAGGATCAAAGATACATTTTTTTCTGTATGGATATCTAATTGAGCCAATACTATGTATATAAAAGATGATTGTTTTTCCACTGCATTTCAGTGGTCTCATTTTGTTTTGTTTTGCTTTTTTGGTTGTTTTTTAGAGACAGAGTCTTGCTCAATCACCCAGGCTAGAGTGAAGTGCTGCGATCTTGGCTCAAGGCTCACTTCAACCTCCATTTCCCAGATTCAAGCAATTCTCATGCCTCAGCCTCTCAAGGATCTGGGACTACAGATGCATGCCACCACACCCAGCAAAGTTTTTGTATTTTTAGTAGAGAGGAGGTTTTGCCATGTTGCCCAAGCTGGTCTTGAACTCCTGAGCTCAGGCAATCCTCCCACCTTGGCCTCCCAAACTGCTAGGATTACAGGCATGAGCCACCATATCCAGCCCAGTGGTCTCCTGTTTATTTGAACATTCAAACAAGCTTGAAAATTATAGATGAATTTGGAGCTCTCTATCAGATTTAAGACTATAGGTACAAAATAATAGGCATTCAAGTATAAGTAAAGAGAAGTTGTAATATTAGTTACTCCAAAAGTTGTCAGTAATAAAGGTGTGTAACAAATAGAACTTATGGCAACCTAGTAACTGTAGAAGAATGTCTTTGAGGCTGAACTTACTAAAATGGTGTTTGAGTTTGCATGGGTAAAATTGAATTGGTGAATAAAATTTGTGAGCTATGTGCACATTACAACATACAATGGAAAGATTGTATACATGCCACTGGAAAAGTCCTCCAGTCTATTGAGAGACAATTAGATACACAATTAGAAACAAGTGAGCTTTTTCTTTGGAAATCAGTAAATGCTTCTTAGAGTAGGCAGCATTTTGATCAATTATTTTAATAAAGAATGGAGCATGAAGAATATGCACATGAGAACTTAAGATTGAAGTTTGAAGACATATGGGAAAGGAGAAACTCTGCAAAGTTTTGCATTTCACCAAGGAATACTGAAGTCTGATTGGTTCTTTACCCTCTTTGGGCTGTTTCAACTTTCAGTACCATTAATCATTTTTTTAAGCCCATTATTCTTTAAGAGTCATCCCAGGGCTATGTCCTCTAGGAAGCTATCTCTCGTTAGTCTGTCTCGCAACCCATCGCTGCTTGTAGCCATCATAATATTTAGCATGTCAAATCCTCAATTAGGCCATAAGCTCTTTAGAGGCGGGGGCAAGGTGGGGGGACATAGATTACCATCTTGCTCCCAGTGCTTGTTATGTGGCCTGGATCACAACAGGCCATCAATATATTTTTGTTAATCTGGAGTAAAATTTAACAAAGATAAATCAAATGGTGGTATTTCTCAGCTAAAAGCCTAAAATTGAACTTCACACACGGTAGGTTCTCAATATTTCTTTAAGAAAAGTGAAAGTATGTGTGTCAGAAATAATGGCTTGTTAATTTGATTAATGTATCATGCTTGTGAACTAGAGAAGTGAAAGAAAAAGCCAAGTTTGAGTGGTACCAAATCATGAGAGATAAGAATATCTTTAAATACCAAATCCCTACATTTGTTACAAGCAAATGTAACAACTTTGTATTTATAAGCAAAAATGAATAGATGAAGTGAGATAGACTTCTAGAAAGTTGTATAATTGACTTATTTTCCAGAGGTTTGCATTTCACAAAAATTATGTCTTTCTAACAACCCCTAACTTTGAAGATTTAGCTGTGGCCATGCATTTTAGCTGTCCAAATCTCCAATGCATAAACAAGCTAGGTGGTTTTTAAACATGTTGACATTTAAGCACATACTCAGAATCTTTCAATTTCTTTAAGAAAAGAGAAAATAAACTTGTAACTAGAGAAAGTAGTAAGTATATCCTCCCTTGTCATTAAATCAATAAAGAAGTTCAGAATATTAGCAAAAAATATGGCTCTTGGAAGATATTTCCAATTGTTGTTTTCATTTTTGCCTTTATTTTTACTAATTACAACATTTTTCAGTAGCCACCAAGTATAAAGGTTTCTAGAATGAAAGGCATAGCAAGATGTAGAAAAGATATTGCTTTTTGCCTGAGTTTTATGAAGTTGATATCCATCTTGTTTCATAAACTTCACACCAGTTATTATCCTAAACACTGGCTTTCTTGGGTTCAATTGACATTGATAGGAATACAAATAAGAGACTTCTCAATGATGCTAACCAGAGGATCTGGGGAGGACTGCCTTCCTTCTTGTGCCTAAAAAAATGGAAAACAGGAAAAGTCACAAAGCAGCTAGATTCTGGAGACAAATTTGAACTCAACTGACTCAATGAATGACTCAGAGGTATAGGTTTTGCTTTTGTTTGTTTCCCAATAAGAGGAGAAAGAACAAAGGTTTGTATTCCGCTTCAAAATATGGGCTGAGGGTGGTGCAACTGAAAATGCCCAGGCCCAAAGTCAGAGATCAAAAGGCTTTTTATCTGACCCAGCTTCTAAGGATCATGGGACTTTGGACAAGTCATTCAACTCCCTGGACCTCAGATATTTTTAGTTTAGTTTGGGTACATTCAGTTTCTGTTTTTTTTTTTTTTTTTCTTCTGACCTGTGAAAAGACAGCACTGAATTTCTAAAAGTCCTTTCTGGCTTAAATATTTATTACTGGCCAATATCAGCAATCCTTAAAACACATGAAATACCTGACTACACCAGTTGACCACTCACAACCAGAGAGGGATGAAGAGCAGATACTATTATCCCAATCTTATAGTTCAGTAAATTGAAGCTAGCCTAGGCAAGTGACCCATAACTGGCTAAAAGTTGATAAATGTCATTCCAGCCCTCATGACTTAAAGTCACGTGACTTTTCTTTCCTCCCACACTGCCATTCAATGAAGAAAATATATGATTTTTTCTTTCATTGATTATTCAAGTACATCGGGGTAACAGTTCACTTGATCTCCTGGTGGCACCGAATGTAAAAGAGAAAGGGAAATGAAGTCTTAATGGAAGGGCTCCATGTTACATAAAAGCCTTATTTTTAACAAGGAGAGAATAGGTAATTGTGGGTCAACAACAACAACAAAAAACAGCCAAAGAGAACTACCGAAGTCTTGTAAGCAAATAATTCTGTCATTGCATTGTGTGGAGAGGAAATATTATGAATATTTATGTAGTCATATAAGACATTTCAAAATGTATTATGTAACTACTAAAACTTTACATTCTTCAAGACATGAAAAATTAAACATGAGCCTCAGGAGCCAAGATGGCTGACTAGATGCAGCCAAGAAGAGCAACTCCCATTGAGAGACCAGCCCAACAAGAGGATTGGCACACTCTGAGCAGATCTTTGGAAGGAAGACATTGGGAGTGGATGGAGGGCGGACACAGAGCCTGGTCTGAAAGGGAGTGGGGAAGCTGGGAACCCTGCACAGAGCTGCCGAGTACTAGGACCCATTCCTAGCCCTCAGTGGTTCCTGGGGAAAGGGTGCATTAAATAGGCAAGGAGTGGCCCATTCTCACTATGGAACTCCAGAATCCTAGCTGAAGGAGACTCCACAAGCCCATGGATGATTAAGCTGGCAGGGAGAGGTGCATGAAGAAATTACAGGGACAGTACACCATCCTGTGTGGAGCCCAAAATGTTTTGTGTAGGAATGGCTGCAGTGGAGCACAGCCAGAGACATCCATCCCCTAAAGCTCACCATGCTCTTCTAAGTGTCTTTGGCCTTTATTGGCTGTTTGACCTGGACAGAGCAGTGCTGTCTTGCACATGGGATGGGGCCAGTCTAATCTGAGGACCTCACTGTCTGCCAGCCTTTTCTGGGGCCCCTCCTTGTTCATGCCCACTTGCAGTACAACCTTGAATTCTACTGGGGACACTTCCTGGCAGCTGCCACTGTAGCTCCTTCGCTGGCAGATTGCACCTAACTACCAGAGAGCTTTAGCAGATGGGTTCCTACTGACATTCACCTGCTCACAGCTTCTCCCAACTGCCTTTCCATTGCAACTTGTCCATAGTCTATCCCCACCTGTTTGCTGATGTGCACCATCACAGCCTACCCACCAATTTGCCAGTGTGCTTCCATGTGCAGACCTTGCTACTGTAGCCTCGCCCCTACCAATGCACACACACACACACACACACACACACACAGACTCCACTGCCCCACTGCCACCAGGGCAAGCACAGGAACCCCAAAGTGCTATTGCCCTGTTACCCCTGTCACACCCCTGCCCTATTGCTGGCACAGGTACTCACACAGACTCAGCCACACCACTACCCAGCTGCTACTGGCACACACATGCAAATGTGGACCTTACTGCCATTGCCCCAGGGAAATGTTTTTGCTGGCACTCCCCCATCAGTGTTTATTGTCAGTGGACCAGGAACACCTCAGACATTCCAGTACAGCTGGCGCTTAACCTTGAGGGCCAGAGAACAAGCCTGGTCCCAGCACCCCAGGGTTAGAACATGAAGCCCAAGAGTGTTGAGAAGAGCCTGGGCCCCAAAATGCATCCAGAAATGAAGCCAGTTGACTGAACCCAACTAATACCACACTGAACCCAACTAATACCACAATCAAACCCTCAAGGACTGCAGAGAATGCAAAAACAACATCCCCATCCAAAAGACAGCAACTTCAAAAATTAAACAGCCATCAGCCCAGACAGATGAGAAAGAACCAGCACAAGAACTGGCAACTCAAAAAGCTAGAGTGTCTTCTTTCCTGCAAATGATTTTTCACCAGGCTGAAATAGTTGAAATGACAGACTTAGAATTTAGAATCTGGATGGCAAGGAAGATCACTGAGATTCAGGAGAAAGTTAAGCCCAATCAAAGGAGTCCAAGGAATATAGTAAAATGATACAAGAGAAAAAAGACAAAATGGCCATTTTAAGAAAGAACCAAACTGATCGATAGAACTGAAAAACTCATGAAAAGAATGTTAGTGTACAACTGGAAATATTATCAGCAGAACAGACCTAGCTAAGGAAAGAACCTCAGACCTCAAAGACCAGTTCCTCCAATCAACTCAGTCAGACAAAAGTAAAGAAAAAAGAATAAGTAGAATGAACAAAACCTCCAAGAAATATCGGATTATGTAAAGAGACAAAACCAACAGCTCATTGGCATCCCTGAAAAAGAGGGAGTAAAATACTATACAAAAAGACCATCCCCAAGACACATAGTCATCAGATTCTCCAAAGACAACATAAAAATATATATATTAAAGACAGCCAGAGAAAAGGGGCAGGCCACCTACAAAAGGAACCCCATCAAGCTAACAGTGTACCTTTCAGCAGAAGCCCTACAAGTCTGAGAACACTGGAGGCCTATATTCAGCATTCTTTTTTTAATTTTTTTTCTGAAATGGAGTCTCACTCTGTTGTCCAGGGTGGAATGCAATGACACAGCCCATTGCAACCTCTATCTCCCAGGTTCAAGCAATTCTCATGCTGCAGCCTCCCAAGTAGCTGGGATTACAGGAGTGTGCCACCAAGCCAGGTTAAATTTTTTTGTATTTTTGGTAAAGACAGGGTTTCACCATGTTGGCCAGGCTGGTCTCAAACTCTGGACCTTAAGTGATTCACCCACCTCGGCTCCCCAAGGTGCTGGGATTATAGACATGAGCCCCCATGCGCAGCCTAGCATTCATAGATAAAATAATTTCCAATCAGGAATTTTATATCCAGCCAAACTAAGCTTCATAAGCAAAGAATAAGTAAAATCCATTTCAGATAAGCAAATATTAAGGGAATTCGTTACCAGCCCTACCTTAAAGATGTCCTTAAAGGAGTGCCAAACATAGAAATGAGAGACCATTACCAGCCATCACAATAACACACTTAAGCAAATAGAACATTGACACTATTAGGCAACTGCACAATGACGTCTACATAATAACCAGCTAAAAAAATGGTAACAGGATCAAATCTGCACATATCAATATTAACCTTAAATGTAAATGGGCTAAATGCCCACTTAAAAGGCACAGAGTGGGAAGTCAGATAAAGAAGCTGGACCCAACACTATTTTCAAGGGACCCACATCACTTGCAATGACACCAATAGGTTCACAGTAAAGAGATAGAGAAAAATCGACCAAACGAATGGAAAACAACAACAACAACAACAACAAAAAGGATTGATTGCTATTCTAATTTCACACAAAACAGACTTTAAATCAACAATGATCAAAAAGGACAAAGAAGGGAATTACATAATGTTAAAGGGTTGAATTAGTCAAGAAAACTTAACTATCCTATATATACATATGCACTTAACACTGGAGCACCCAGATTCATACAACAAGTTTTTAGGGACTTAAAAAGAGACTTAGATAACCATACAATAATAGTGGGGAAACTTCAACATTCCACTAACAGTATTGGACAGGTCATCAAGGAAGAAAACTAAAGAAACAGATTCAGGACCTAAACTCAACACTTGACCAAATGCACTTCACAGACATCTACAGAACACTCCACTCAACAGCAACAGAATAAACACTTTTCTCATCTGCACACCACACATACTCTAAAGTTGACCACATGTTCAGCCATAAATCAATTCTCAATAAACTAAAACAACAACAACAAAAAAACAAAATCAAACAGTCACAGACCCCAGTGCAATAACAATATAAATCAATACTAAGAAAATCTCCCCAAACCATACAATTGCATGGAAATTAAACAACATATTCCTGCATGATTTTTGAGTGAACAATGAAATTAAGATAGAAATCAAGAAATTATTTGAAACTAATAAAAACAAAGACATAATATACCAGAATGTCTGGGACACAGCAAAAGCAGCGTTAAGGGGAAAATTTATAGTACTAAATGCCCATATCAAAAAGGTAGAAAGGTCTCAAATTAACAACCTATAATTCCCCCTAGAGGAACTAGAAAAACAAGAGCAAAGTAACCCCAAAGCTAGAAGAAGACAAGAAATAACCGAAATCAGAACTGAACTGAATGAAATCAAGACACAAAAACCATTCAAAAGATCAATGCAACCAAAAGTTGTTTATCTGAAAGAATATATAAAATTGATAAAGCACTCACTAGACTAATTAAAAAAAAAAAAGAAGATCCAAATAAAGACAATCAGAAATGAAAAAGGAGCCATTACCACTGATCCTACAGTAATGCAAAAAGCAAACAAACACCCCTCAAAGACTATTACAAACACTTTTATGCACACAAACTGGAAAACATAAAAGAAACGGATAAATTCCTGGAAACATACAACCTCCAAAGGTTTAGTCAGCAAGAAATTGAAACCTTGAACAGATCAATATAGAGTTCTGAAATTTAATCTAATAAAAATCTTACCAGCCAGAAAAAGTCCTTGAGCAGACAGATTCACAGAAAAATTCTGTAAGATGTGTAAAATAGAGGTGGTACCAATTTTACTAAAACTATTACAAAAATGTTGAGGAGGAGGGACTCCTGCCTAACTTATTCAATAAGGCCAGCATCATTCTGATACCAAAACCTGACCGAGACACCATGAAAAGAAAATGACAGCTTAATATTCTTGATAAATTTAGATTCAAAAATCTTCAACATAGTATTAGAAAACTGATTCCAGAAGCATATCACAAAGCTAATCCACAACAAACAAGTAGACTTTATTCCTGGGATATAAATTTGGTTCAATATATGCAAATCAAAAAATGTGATTTGTCAGACAAACAGAACTAAAGAAAAAAATCACACAATCATGTCAATAGATGCAGAAAAAGCTTTTAATAAAATTCAACATCTCATGTTAAAAAACTTCAACAAACTAGGCATCAAAATTTTAAGAGTCATCTATGACAAACCCAACATCATATTGAATGAGCAAAAGCTGGTAGCATTGCCCTGCCCTTGAAAACTAGAATAAGACAAGGATGCCCACTACCACCATTTCTATTTAACATAGTACTAGAGGACTTAACCGGAGCAATCAGACATGAGAAAGAAATAAAAAGCATTCAAAAAGGTAGAGAGGAAGTCAGACTGTCTCTCCTTGCAGATGATGTGATTCTGTACCTAGAAAACTCCATAGTCTCTGCTCAATGGCTCCTAGAGCTGATAAACAACTTTAGCCAAGTTTCAGGATGCAAAGTCAAAGTACAGAATTCAGTAGCCTTTCTATACACCAATAATGTCCAAGCTGATAGCCAAATCATAAATATAATCCCATTCATAATGCCACAAAAAATTAAAATACCTAGAAATACAGCTAACCAGGGAGGTGAAAGATCTCTGCAATAAGAACTAGAAAATACTGCTGAAAGAAATCAAAGACAATACAAAGAAGTAGAAAAACATCCCATTCTCATGGATAGGAAGAATTAATATTATTAAAATGGCCATATTGCCCAAAGCAATCTACAGATTCAATGGTATTCCTATCAAACTACCAATTACATTCTTCCCTCACAACTACAAATTTTCTCTGTTTCTGCCTCATTATTTCCTAACATCACATTTTCACTCACTCACACTATTTCCTTTGCCTATAAAGGTATTCACTAAACTGCTATCTTTTTAACAAGAAAACCCTGGTTCTTTCAACTGATTATTCTCTCTCTCTCTCTCTCTCTCTCTCTCTCTCTCTCTCTTTCTCTTTCTCTTCCCCCCACCTCACTCTAAAAATTTGTGCCCATACAATTTCTCTGCTGTATTATGACCATTCCTGAACTTACCTTATCATTCCCATTAAGTGCTATATTATTTCAGGGCTAGAAAGTTTGGCACTTCTACAGGACATAGAATTTAGGGGTTCAAAGCAAACTTGTCTATTGTTTCAAGTTTTCAGAAGATCCAAGGGTTGGTCTGATTAGGCATGTTTGACTACTAAAGACATTGTAAGATAGTGGGTTCAAAAATGTTTCCAATTTTATTTGTTTCATTGATTGGTTTGAGGCCCATTTAACATTTGATTTCTTTCACTCATTATTAATGTATTTAATTTACACTCTGAGTACCAAATATATGTCATTTTATAGTATATTAGTTTCCTATTCTGGTTGTCACTAATTACCTTAGACTTAGTGGCTTAAAAGAAAACAAACAATAACTAATAGTCCTGGAGATCAGAAGTCTGAAATGGATTTTACTGAACTAAAATTGAGGTGTTGGCAGGGCTGCATTCTTTCTCAAGATACTAGAGAGCAATCCTTTTACTTTCCTTTTCCAACTTCTAGAACTTGCCTGCATTCTTTAGCATGTGGCCCCCTCTATTTTCAAGCCTGTAGCATATCATCTTCCAACCTCTCCCTCTAATTATGATCCCTAATTCCATGATCACATCCCATCTCAAGATCCTTAATTTAATCACATCTGCAAAGCCTGTTTGCCATCTAAAATGATATATTTTCATATATAAGGGTTAGGATGTGGCCATCTTTGGGATATTATTATGTATAACACTGATACAAGAACAAATTTGTCATCTAGCTGAAAATTTGTAATTAGAATTTTCAAAGCATTTTCTCCTAAAAAAAAAAAAAAAGAGAGAGAGAGAGAGAATTGTGGACCAAGACTGAGGACTCTTTTCCTTCTCTCTTTGGAATTACCAGGAGAATTTTGTTTTTTGTACTAATATATCAGAAGTAAAATGCACTTTGTGATATATTTTCAAAGCACCCAGATAAAGACAAAAAAGAGAAACTTTTTCATTTTGATTCTGTAAAACATTATTCAATTGACTACTAAAACATACTTAATCGTGATACATTTATAAAGCCATGAAATATTTATGATCCAATGCCTCAGGCAGATGTCATATAGTGTATTTGTTCCATAGTTCAGTAAATTATGGATACAAACACTCAAACTGATGCTTTCAAGTGTAAGTGAAAACAAACCTTTTCTTAAAAGTTAGTTTTTTTATTTGAAAATTATTATTTTTCATTCTGAAAAATGCTGTTCTAGACACTTCTAAAGTGACACAAATAAGCTTAGCCTGTAAAATTCTCTTTCAGTCAACATTCAGTGTCTTGGTTCAATTATTTTATTTCGGTTTTTTTTTTTTAAGTTTTATTTTTGTACTTTTCTCACCCTGTCTTATGGTGCTATCTATCATTTCTTTGCAGATAAGATGATCTAGCTGTTCTTTACCAGATATTGTTACTCCATGACATGTAATTTAAATAGATACCTTTTTTTTGAGATGGAGTCTCACTCTGTCACCCAGGCTGGAGTACAGTGGCACCATCTTGGCTCACTGCAACCTCTGCCTCCTGGATCCAGATGATTCTTCTGCCTCAACCTCCCGATTAGCTGGAACTGCAGGCACATGCCACCATGCCTGACTATTTTTTTTTTTTAGTAGAGATAGAGTTTCACCATCTTGGCCAGGCTGGTCTCGAACTCCTAACCTCATGATCCGCCCACCTTGGCCTCCCAAAGTGCTGGGATTACAGGCATTAGCCACCATGCCCGGCCAAATAGATACTTTTAAGTAAACTTTCAAAACTATATGTATATATATTTATCTTAAATATGTATAACATTTTTTTCAATGAGCTGATTTATCCAGAGCTCTATACAAGTCTTTTCTACTGATTTGGTGTCTCAAAAGTAGTCCTGGATTTATGCATGAGTGTGTTGTCCCTAGGAAACCAGAAGCTTATGACAGTAGGGACACACACAAAATAAGCCATACAAGAAAACTTTCCACTGTGGAAGACTGAACTTGCTTTAGCAATTTTTATCCTTTATACACTTCCTTTTTATATTATATTGATTCAATTTTATAGTTCTATGACCATTATCTCTTTTTTCATTTTAAGAAATTGCAATGAATCTAGTTCTGTGGTGCTCAATAAATATTTGTTTAATGAACAGAACATTATTTATGAAAACCACTGTGTACAAAATATGGTACCATGGTCTGGGATGCAATACTGAAAAAGGTGACATTTGTCCTGTCCTCACGGAGCATATAGTCTAGTAGGAAAGCGGACATTAATAAATCAGCACGGAAATAAATCGACACAGCTGTAATAAATGCTGAGAAAGAAAGACATGTGGTGATATGAGTGTTTATGACAGCTTATCAGGAAGGTCAAGGAGAGCTTTTCTGAGAAAATATACTTCATCTGAGATCTGCAGGATGAGTAGGCGATCAGGTAAAGAAGAGAGGAGCTAAGCATTCCAAGCATCAAGAACTGCCTGTGCAAAGGCCCATGAGGGAAGTTACCAGCAGCTGAAAGAAAACTCTTTTTGTGGAACTAGAGCAAGAAGACTTACAAGAAATATGATGAGAGATAAGGCTACAGAAGAAGAGAGACACGAGATCATGCTCATAACTCCAGCTATAGAGCCTTTAGTCTAAGAATTGTGGGAAAGCCTTGCAGGAGATTAAGCAGAGGGGCAACATAATCAGTTTAGATTTCAAAGTCAATGTTTTGGTTTTCAAAACCAATGTGGAAATTTGAGAAGAGCATGGTACAAAATAAGAAAGGTAGTAGAACTGCATAGTCAGAAGAGGGAAATAGCAAGCAAATGATATAATAATTTTAATACGGGCTCCTTTTATTTAATGTGTACCAGCCATTGTGCTAAATAGTCATTTCTAATCCTAAAGAAAGAACCCATTTCTAATGAATTCCACATTTATCCTTGCCAGCCTGACCTCTTGTTCTGGCCTTTTGGCCTTCAGAGGTATTATCTTTTTGGAGAAAATAACAATGAAAAATGTAATGGAGGAAAAGGTCATCATTATCTTGCAAGAGATTTGAAAGTGTGATGTTCATGTCAGTGGCCATTAATTATTTCATTCAGCTTCAGCTGGAGACTGGAGCTCAAAGGCCATCTGGTGGGCAGACCCATGACCTCATGGGCTGGCCAGTTTCACATTGTTGTTGTGCTCTAGACTTCCTACTACGGTGACCATTATGTGAATATGGGTCATCGTCACAAGAGGACCAGCTGGCTGAGTCCTACCATCCCTGCAGAATCTCAGAGTATATGATTTATTGAGCATAGGCCAAAGGCATTATTTTGTGAAAAAAAAAAAAAGAATAGCCCATTCACCTACCATCTGGGGAATCAATACCAATGGTACTCAGTGGGATTCTAAACTTCTAGTTCATGCTACAGAACTGTCTATTATGTTATATAGGTTGATAAATAAGGATTTTTACCTACTTGTGATTTTAATCACTTTTTCATGGTTTATGAGATGAATATTTGTATTACAATTTTGTTAGGAGTACTGTCTATGTACCAAAGGCATTCTAATTAAATATTTGAGTCTACTACTATTAATTTCTGTCTTTCTAATTAAACTGAACAGACTACCGCCTGAGGATGGCATCTCATTGTTTGCCAGTTCTAACATATTCATGAATCCAAACACAACTCGTTAGTATTCCCTCACCCTTTTCTTCAGAGTTGAAATCCCACCCAAACTTCAAGGTCATGCTTCCTACAACACCACATCTGTCGAGTTTTTGCTGAACACTGTCCCTCAGGTGACTCTCATGGTAATTTCCTGTGAATCTACAAATCCTTTTGCCTCTCTTATGAATTATGTCATATTGTCCTGTATAACTGTAATTCACACACATTAGATGTTAAGGGACTTAAAGACAGAGATTTGACCCCAGAAGAATTCAGTGCAGCATGTAATACATGTTCTATGTATTGATTTAACTTAACAAATTTCACGAGAGTCCCAGAGATCCCTAAACTCGAGGCAGTGTCCTCCCACATTGCCTTGACTCAGTAAAAAAATAAGCCTCCTCATTTTAAAGCTGGGCCAGGTCCCCTTGCTGCCAAGCAAATAATAAATATCAATCCAAGCTTCTCAACTCAGAGAAGCTCTTTAGCTGAAATGATTTCAAGCCCAAGCATTAAAATGTGTGAAAATAGTCAAAAATAGCAATGAGTATCAATTACTGTGTATAAAGGATTTCTTTATTCATTTTTTTTTAGCAGTTAGTTCTTTGTTCTTCTTACAATAACACGCCATGTGAGGAGCAGGGCTTGCTTTTATTTGTTGATTGGTTGTTGGCTGGCTTGTTTCATTACCTTCATAAGAAAATCTTTATCTCTAGAATAATCATTGTGATGAAAAACTAATATAAAAGAGTTGTGATATGGACTTTAAAATTTCACAGTATGGAGAAAAATAAAGACTGTCTAAGTCAGTCAGCCTATTAACAAGGGTATAGTAAAATATCTCTTCCCTGCATTAGCCTTGTGATAGCTCTTTTTAAAAGGTAGATTGTACTTACAACATGAAGGGCACTGTCCTCAGTGCTTTTTGTACATCACCTCATAAATCAACCTTGTTCATCCTCCAGTAAGACTGTGAGTATGGTTCTATTGCTAGTCCCATTGTACAGACTGAACTGAGGTACAGAGAGGTTTGCCAGCCTCCACAAGGTAATACAGATAATGAATAGTGTAGCTGAGAGAGGAAATTTAAAACACCGGCGAACTCCACTACATTGTGTAGTGAAACATTAAACCTTCTAAATGAAAGGAGATAAAGGCATTTCCAAAATATTTTAGAGCTATTATTTGCAGACATGAAATAGAAAGTGCAATACATTTTTGGGGAAGAGAAATCATTGTAATCTAAACTAAAATGTTGGGGAGGCCCCTTAAATAACAATAATATGAGCCTGAGTTTGGCTTTGGAAATAAGGATTTAGACCATTATAGGGAAGGGAGAACGTTATTCCAGGTAGAAAAGAGAGAAAGGCATGGAGATTTTAAAAACCAGGAGTAGGGCCAAGTCTAGTGTCTAGGGAAAATACTGCTCCCTTTGGAGGCAGAATGCAGAGGACAACCTCCAGCCGAGCAGTGGGAGGTTAAGTGGTTTGGGACTTACTTAATGCCAGACTCTAGGCTCACTTACTTATTTTTTTAAAATATTAGAAATTTTGATGTAATTTCAAACTTAGGATGCTTAAAATAATATTCAAGAAGTATTTATATACATTTAATCTAAATTCTACAATTTTCAACATATTGAAAAATTTGTTCTACTTGTGTGCATGTGCGTATACACACACATATTTCTCCAGAACTGCTTGAGAGCAAATTGGAAATATTATGACCCTTTATCCAAAATTATGCAATATATATTTCCCAAGAAGAAGGATATCCTCTTACATTATCACGGTATAATTTTCAAAATCAGGAAATATTACATGATAAATATTCTTTTAAAAAAATGTTTTAAGTTCCAGGATATATGTGAAGGATGTGCAGGTTTGTTACATAGGTAAATATCTGTGATGGTGGTTTGCTGCACCTATCAACCATCACCTAGGTATTAAGCCTGGCATACATTAGCTCTTTTTCCTAATGCTCTTCCCTGCCATCCCCCACACTCCTCTGGCACGCCCCAGTGTGTGTTATTCCCTTCCCTATGTCCATGTGTTCTCATTGTTCAGCTCCCACATATAAGCGAGAACATGTAGTGTTTGATTTCCTGTTCCTGTGTTAGTTTGCTGAGGATAATGGCTTTCAGTTTCAACCATGTCCTGCAAAGGACATGATCTTGTTTCCTTTTATTGCTGTGTAGTGTTCCATGGTGTATATGTACCGTATTTCCTTCATCTAGTCTATCATTGATGGGCATTTTGTTTGATTCCATGTCGTTGCTATTGTAAATAGAATGAACATATGTGTGCATGTATCTTTAAAATAGAAGACTTATATTCCCTTGGGTATATACCCTCTAATGGGGTTGCTGGGTCAAATGATAAAAAATTAAAAATATGATTAATACATTGGGAAAGATTTTGTGCCTATTAGTAATCCACTATTAATCTGGAAAATGAAGCATCAGTGTTCTATGTGGCTCATGTCAAAATAGGATCAGGAGCCAGGTGTAGTGGCTCATACCTGTAATCCCAACACTTTGGGTGGATTGCTTAAGCCCAGGAGTTTGAGACCAGCCTGGGCAATATGGCAAAACACATCTCTACAAAAAACACAAAAATTAGCTGAGCGTGGTGGTGCACACCTGTAGTCACAACTACTTGAGAGGCCGAGGTAGGAGTATTGCCTGAGCCCAGAAGGTCAAGGCTGAAGTGAACCTTGATTGTGCCATTGCACTCCAGCTTGGGAGACAGGCTGTTGTTGTCTCAACAACAACAAAAAAGGTTTATTTACATGTCTTTCTCTTAAAATAATAATAGTAACAGCTAACGTTTATTGAACCTTTACCATAAATCAGACATGACACAGATAGTACATCATGAATTAAAAGAATGATCACTATTAATTCACATATAAATTTTACAGTAAAGGCACTATTGTAATTGCTACTTTATGAATAAATAAACTAGAGCTATAACAATGAAATTTTTTCTCTTTTGAATCCCAGAAGCAGAAAATTGAGTTAACTATCCTTTTTAGTGTGGAGCATGTTATTGTAGTTCATCTGTGCAGTAAAAACAGGCTGTTATGTAAGAGTAGTTGCCCAGCGTTAGATCAAGATGGGTCTTAACGCTAACACCTTCTTACCAAAGTCTTGACAGTCATCTTAACAAACTATGAACTTGAAAAATGTTGAAGAGGAACCACTTTTGGAGAATTTGTGCTAAAATTTTGAACTTTGTTTTTCTGACTTTAAGGTTTAAACTTTGAACCACCAAATCCTGTTATCCTAAATGCTGTGGAGAACATTTCTTGCCATTGGTCACTGTGTATTCTGTCTTGTGTAAGAGAAGGCACACATTCCCATAGTGTAAGTAACTCCAATCCAACTTCAAACTCAGCTCCTTTTGCCCTTCATTGTAATGAAGTAGTCAAAGCTTCTCAGACACTGATGTACTTCCAATAAATTTAATTAAAAATAAAGGGTGTGTGAAAAGTACATAAAATGATTCTCCTAACTACTTAGGTTTTGTCCCCATTGAGATTCCTCTGTAACACTTCCCTTTTTCTTTTTTGAAAGTAATATTTTCATTTTTCATGAGATCATTTTCTTTTTCCTTTAAAAGCAAATCTGCCAAGAACAGCATTTCTGAATATCTGAGGCTCTTTTTTTTTTTTTTTTTTTTTTAGAAAGTGATTTATTTGGAGAGAGAGAGAAACAGGAGAAGAAGAGAGAAAGAAACAGCTAACTCTCACACTGAGTTAGAGAATCCAGAAAGATGGAATCCAGGGAGGAAAGCAGCTTCCACACTGAGTGGAAGGGAACGGAGAGATGAGTTTAGGAGGGGAAGACAGGCTTCCAGGAGAGAGTGTGGAAGGAGACTCCAAAGGGAAAATCCAGGAGAGAGAAAGATGGCTTCCACGAAGCGAGTGTTTGTGGAAGGGAACTCAAACATGGAGTCCTGGCTCTTTTTTTTTTTAAGGAAACTTTGTTTCTCATTACGCACCTTTCTCTTTAAAATGGTAACTCCATGAAGCAGGTGTCCTCAGTGTGATAATTGTATCCCCTGCATTCTCTGGGTGCCTTCCCAAAATTATTGCCAGAACTTAGTAGAGAAGTCTCCTCAGCACGGAGGCTCACGTCTGCAAGGAAGATCTTGGGAAACGCTAGGTCTCTGCTGACTTCATGTCTTTCAGTGGATGGCAACGTCTCCTTTCCATGAGAAGCAGGCAAAAGAACCATGGGAAAAACAGGAGAAGCTGAAAACTAGGAAACCAAGTTTATCCTCATATTTTATAAATCACCATATCAAGAGCACTAAACAAACAATAATTCTAACATTAAACCATACAGACATGCCAAAATCCCCTCTGGATCTAATTAAAATTTTTTTACCAACTACCAGTCACCATCATCAACCCCCAAATCTGAAACATCCTAAGATTGAATAAAATGTAAGACATTCTGAGAGATAGTCTAAATCGTAAAACCAAATGCATTCACTATCACATTTTATTTTTCTAGCCTGGAAGCTACAAGAGGGCAATGCAGATGATGAAAATATTATTGTTTATTGGCTAAAAGAATTTGAAGTCACAGATGCAAGGGAGAAAGGAGACCCAGCTGTGTCAAAATTCTGGAGAATAAATGTTTCTATTTCTAAATTTAGGAATGGTTTAAGGGAACTTTAGAGCAAAACATAGAACCAAATAGAAATGTAAATTAGTTAGCTAAGGCATTGTGCATTTATGAGAATTGTACTTACATAATCTAAGATGTTAAATGAGAGACTTTTGTACATGTAGTATCACTATTAGTTGTTTGTTTATTCGTTTTAATTCTCTGAATAGAAAAGCATCTCATTTTGTTCTTTGGAAGCATTTTCCTCCTTCAATTCCTCAGTAAGAAATGGTCAGGAACCATTAGCAAAGTCAAGTTCACAAACATATTTCCATTGACGTGTCAGTAAGGAACCAGCCAGAAGGTGAAAACAAGACTCCTTTTTTAACGGAAAGAATGTAATAGAATATATTGTTAATCTGGTAAGAGAAAAACTGAAAAAAAAGAAAAATCAGAATTTGAGGTATCACAGAGGCAGAGGAAACCATTACTATCCCTGAAACTGGATGGACAAAGGGAAGGAGTTGGGATTATTAAGTTTACAGGCTAGAAGTATCTGTAGAAAGCTGAGCACTCAAGTCTTTGAGAAAAGACCTTCTGTTGCTTGTCTGGTACTGGTACCCCAAAAACTCAGAGGAGCTCCTTCACAACTAGGACTGGAACCACTCATGAGGAGCTATTGCTAGAGTAGTAACTAAGGAGCTTGGAGGTCAAATTTTGTGGAGCTGAAACTCAAACCATGGGGAGGAGAGTACTGGACAGCTGATGTCTCTGTAGCCCAATGGATTTCTCAGTAAAAGGGTCAGAATAGCACGCTCAAATTCTAAACTGCCTGCAAGATTCAAACAGCCTCACCAAGCACTGTACCTCCCATTTAATAGTAAGAGTGCACGATGAAGCAATTTGTCTTGCACCTTGAAGGGGTTATCTCAACAAACTTCAGACCGTCAGACATTAAGAAATTGCCCAAAGATGGTGTGTCACTGAAATTTCATAAAGTTCATCTCCCACCATCTGGCTTGCAGGCATCTTACTAAAGCAACTGAAGTAATTGATATTTTCTGCTCTTCTGGTCTGATTGGCACAATACCATTAACATGATGGCCATTCTTAAGGCGTTCAAGATTTCTGCAGCCTATATTATGAGTGACAGAAAAAGATTTGGTGTTGGCAGGAAGCAAGTTTGTGAAGATGAATTGTGGGGTAAAATTGAACTGCCTCTGATGAATAGATCTTGCAAACTGAAATAGAGAATAAAAGCATGTCCTAGCTGAAGAGATGTATTGTAGTTGCCAGCAGCTGTGCTGATTTGTTTCTCAAGTTACCTACCAAATCTGCAGCAGCAGCTACCATTACAGTTGTGACCTAACTATGTTTATGATACTCACATTTGTTCTTAAAGATACATATCCCTTTATCATAGGCTAAATAGGAATACTAAATAAGGTACAATAGGTGTCAGCACTTACAAATATTTCAAGGTTTTGGTGGTAGCACTAACCACTGCAGTCCTATAAGGACATGGTATGGTTTTTCCTTTGGTATTATGGTAGGAGAAGAGAAATTCCAGGGGCTTCCACTTGGCTTTCCTTTCACAATAGAAGTCAGTCTAGGGGTCAGAGAGATAATATGTACCTTCTGACATTTAAAATTCTGTCTATTAGAATTGCTCATTCGGGAACTCAGGAAATATACAAATATACACAGGGTATAGATAAAATTACTGAACCTACTGTAATTCAAACTTGAACCAAAATTCCATCTATTGCCTAAACTCCACTGGCCTCTAATTAACTTGTAGACCACTGTCACATTATGGATTCCTAGGAATTATTGTCAGATTGAGATGGTTTGGGTATGTGCCCCACCCAAATCTCATGTCAAAATATAATCCCCAATGTCGAAGGAGGGGCCTCATGGGAGGTGATTGGGTCATGGGGGCGTATCTCCTCCTTGCTGTTCTCATGACAGTGAGTTCTCATGAGATCTGGTTGTTGTTTAAAAGTGTGTAGCACCTCACCCTGACCTCTTCCTCCTTTTCTGGCCATGTAAGATATACCTGCTTCCCTGTCACCTCCTGCCATGTTTCCTGAGGCCTCCCCTACCATGCTTCACCGAGCCTGTGTATCTGTGAGCCAATTATACCTCTTTTCTTTATAAATTACCCAGTTTCTGGCATTTTCTTATAGTAGTGCGAGAACACGCCAATACACAGATCAAATATAATATCTATTGAGCCTTATGAATGCTAAGTATTTATATTTACTTTGGGTTTTTTTTTTCTTTTTTTTAAATTGTAATTTATATATATCATTTCCTTTGACATCAGGGAGTTAATTCTCATCTTTATATGCAGCCTAGATAAGAAAGTGACCACAGAGCTTATCAAGGACACTAGTACTCTCATTACTAATGTATATCTCAATGCCTTAGTAAATCAATTGTCTTCTGGGGACTCTTAAGGGATGTCGTGGCTGGATGATGAATATCCAAGCCTCAAATATTAATTGCATTCCACATTTACATCTACCTGAAAGCTTGAATTCTTTCCTTTATGATTTTGTAGAGAAGTTAGGCATCTCAATCACATTAAATGAGGGAAACCATTAAGTTCTAGTTTGAGTCAACCAACAAAACTTGTCTGCTCTTCTAGATTAGTGAAAGTTAAGTCTAGTAATTGTGATAAATGTGCATATATCAAAATACTTAGACTAATCAAGGATTGTATTCTGTCTTAGTCAGTTTGGGTTGCTATAATGAAAACACATAGACTGGGTAGCTTAAAAAAGATCCATTTATTTCTCATGGTTCTGGAGGCTGGGAAGTCCAAGATGAGATGTGTAGTGAGGGAGGGCCTGCTTCCTACTTTGTAGGCAGCCACCTTTTCACTGTAGTTTCACATAGTCTAGAGAGAGAAGGAGATCTAGCTCTCTTATGTCTCCTCTCATAAAACCACTAATCCAATCATAAATATTCTAGCCTCATTACCTCATTAACTCCCAAATCCCGTATCTCCAAAAACCATCACATAGAAAATTAGGTTTTTCAACACATGACTTCATGAATTTGTGGGAGGGGGACAGAAATATTAATTCTATAGTATATTCAGCCTTGCTTTATCTTTAAGGAGCTGTCAAAGACACTGTTAAAATTCATTCTCATATATATCTCCCAAGTTTCTGCTGGTATAAATTAACAAACCTTGGAAACTATTTAGAATATTAGCTATTTTCTTCTGGATTATAATTTGTGCTTGTTCTCCTAAAGGACTCTAAGATGTGACTCGAGGATTCTAATTTATGACCCTAGTAGCAATAAGGGTATATATATGGTGGGACATGAGAAGAATAGGCATTCTCCTATAAGACACCCTCTTCTCAAAAGTTATTGTAAGGTCATCAACCAAGAGATATATAGACTCTTCAGACACAAGAGAGTACATTTTTTTCTATTAGAAAAAAGAATTTCAAATAACTTGTAAATTCAAGATTTTCAGCCTTATCTCAGCCCACTCACATACTCCTAACCTTAATTTTATACCTCCAGTACTATAAAATGAATGCCCTAACTTTCACAAGATACTTGACAAAGCTGTGAATCCAGTGTAAACTGAAATTCTGCAACTTTCACAATTAATCCTTGTGTCTAGATTCTTAAATTTAACCCTGTGGCTACAAGAATAAGACATTCTTTTGGGGAGCAACCACAGAAGTCTTTTGGTTCCTTAACTGTGGCCTATGCTTGTGATTTCTTTCTTTAAGCCCTCCACAACACTCAGAAGCAGTTATTCCATACCAGAATCCTTGTTATCATCCTTTGTGCCATTATTGTCAAATGCAGCAACCATTTCATCCCCCAAATGCCTTGCTTCAGAGATCACTGAATCACAAACAACCAGGATGATCATTTAATTATCATTTCACTAAATGCTGTGGGTTACTAGCCTTCCAGCCCTGCCTACCTATATCAAGGAGTACAACACTGTGTTGAAGCCCAAAGACACAGACAAATACAATCTTTCAGGGTTTGTTTTTCGGAACCATTCTTGTTATCCATTTCTATATTATACAGGTACCAGTCAAGAATAGAGAATAACTGACCAAAATTTTAACAAAGAAAATTTAATTAACCAGATATTAGATAAATGAAAAGGCAAAAAGAGATTACAGAGCAAGTAACTATGACCCCTAGGGTGGGGAGAACAAATGGAAGAAGATGGAAGAGAAGGGAACCCCACAGAGCTGAGATTCGGCCCTGGAAGAGCAGGGTCTGGCAAGCTGGAGCTAATGTCTCAGAATCTCAGAAATGCACCCCCATCAAGGTGGACCTCAAACCTCTAAGCAAGACATGCTGATATGTCTGAAGGAGCAGTAAAGGACGAGTTCTGCAGTGTGGAAGAATGGCAACGTTTAAGCAGCCACCAATACAGAAACCAGCCACCACAGCCAGGATGAAGAGCAGTTTCTGTGGTGACACAAACAGTAAGGAGCAAGTTTGTCACTCCCAGTCTTACAGTTCTATCTGGCTTTCCTTGTGGGTCAAGCCTAACAGCAAGCCAGCCCACAAAGGAGAAATGTAATTTTCACAGTCCCAAGCCCAGTATCATAAAGCACAGTATAAAGGGGTGTTTATTATTATTATACTTTAAGTTCTGGGGTACATGTGCAGAACATGCAGGTTTGTTACATAGATATATATGTGCCATGGTGGTTTGCTGCATCCATCCCCCCATCATCTACGTTAGGTATTTCTCCTAATGTTATCCTTCCCCAATCCCCCCATCCCCTGCTATCCCTCCCCTAGCCCGCCCACCCCCCGACAGGCCCCAGTGTGTGATGTTCCCCTAGAAGGGTGGGTTTTTTATTTAAAAAAGAGGCACTACCTTGATAATCACCAAACACTGAAAAATTCAAATACTCTCAATATCCAGATAAATTGCAGGTGTTATCAAAAAACAGGAATAAGGTGCTACACTTTGGCATTAGTTCAAAACTTACTGAATGTGGGAATAGATTCCCACATTAATGTATAGAGAAGACTTTATTACTCTTCATGCTAGCCCAACTAAGAATAAATCAATTATGTTCTTTAAAAATATATCCATATTGGCTGGGCACAGTGTCTCACGCCTCTAATCCCAGCACTTTGGGAGGCCAAGGCAGGCCAACATGGTGAAATCCCATCTCTATTAAAAATACAAAATGTTAACTGGGCATGGTGGTGTGCACCTGTAGTCCCAACTACTCAGGAGGCTGAGGCAGGAGAATCACTTGAACCTGGGAGGTGGAGGTTACAGTGAGCCGAGATTGTGCCACTGCCCTCCAGCCTGGTAACAGAGTGAGACTCTGTCTAAAATTAAATTAAATTAAATTGAAAAATCTGTCCTTATTAAAATAAAATGAATTTTGCCTTAAAAATTCTGATATTCTGGAATTGGTGACTAAGAGTATTTGCTGAATTTCTGTGCATTAAGTATTTAAGAAAGGAATATACCATCTAGATCAAAGAAGAATGAGCTGTGAAAGAAGCATATTCTCTAGATTACCTTTAGAGTTTCTTGCACATTTTGGTAGTATTCTGGTGTTTTTTTAAAAAAAATCCATGTTCATTTCACATGATTTTAGAGTATCTATCTTTACTAACAGCAGAGCCTGGATTTGTACAGAGTTTTGAACTTTTAATAATGTTCACACTTGAATTAGTTTTCTGTGGCTGCCATGATAAATTCCACAAATTTATTTGCTTAAGCAATACAAATTTATTATCTGGAGCTTAAAAGTCTGGGTGGGTTTCAGCAGGTAAAAATCAGGATATTGACAAAACTGTGTTCACTTCTGGAAGCTCTGGGGAAAAAATCCCTTTTCTTGCCATTTTTAGCATTAGAGGCCATCGACATTCCTTGGCTTGTGGCTCCTTTTCTCCATCTTTAAAGCCACCGACTTTGCATTTATCTGGCCATTCTTCTATGATTATGTCTCCTGCTGACTGCACGTGGGGATGGCTATCATATTTTAAGGAGCCATGTGATTAGATTAGCCCTACCTGAATAATCCTGCAAAGTCTACTCCTCTCTGAGTTTTAATTTAATTGCACATGCAAAGCCCCTTTTTCCATGTAAGGCAATATATTCACATGTTCCAGGGATGAGTGCATAGCCATTTTTAAAGGCCATCATTCTGATGATCAAAACACGCATACCCTTTTTGAGGTGCACAGCCACCTGTAGAAATGCAAGCCAGGAGTTTTATGGGTAAGCCTGTTGTAACAGAGAGAAATAAGGAAACTTGCTAAAAATCACACTTCAAGTAAGTTGCCAGAGCTTGAACAAAATGCACATTTCAGATGTTAATTTGTTTTTATACTGATGTCATGAAATACAACTGCCAACATTTAAAAATTACCTAGCCCGGTCCTTCGTTACACAAAGGAGGAAATAAGACCTAAGGGATGTTGGCTTTCCTCCAGATCAGTGCCAGTGAGTGACAGACCTAGTTCTTTAAGAAAGGACCAGAAACAAAAGCGGAATCTCCATGTTTATCACACCACTTCGCCTCTACAAAATTGTCCCATATTTTTATAAATTGTTTTAAACATGAAATTCACAGTCAACATTTCTTAGAGCATCTGGGCACGTGTCTGCATGCGGACTTGCCGTTAGGACAGGCTTCACATGCACAGAACTGGTTCAGCTCTGGTGTTTTTAGAAATTCTGGACTCGACTCAAGTTGTTTAAGGCTCAATATGTGTGTAACCAGCGTGTTGAACAAGCACGACTCCTGACATAATCAAAACACAACTTTATTTTTGTCTCTCGCCATTCTTCAGTTCTGATAGTTTTTCTGCCCCTGGAAGAAAACTTCAAGTCCATGATATTTTTATTCATTTCTTTTGGTAATAAAATAGCCTGGAGCTACTTTAAGAAACTAACTGGTCCCAATTCAGAAATTAGAATGTCCAGTTCAAAACATTAATGCAGACTTTGAATTCAATTTAGCATTAAAATGCTCTCATATCCCCAGCCTGCAGAAGTCCGCATCTCCTGAAGGATGCTGTGGAAAAGAAGAGCAGCATTCACTTATTTTTTATTTCATTACCTAGTGCTTTCACTCCTTCACCACCACACTTTGCTAGATAGTTTCTGACTCCTACATAGCTGGAACAGGATGACGGTGGAGCAGAAAAGAAAAATGGAATCTTTTATTTCAAAAGATAGTTCCATAAGCTAGTTTTCTGCTCTGTACACTTGGCAACTATTGAGAGCTAAATTGTTTTCTCTAGATGATCTCAGAGACTCTCTGAGGTTTCTTTGCTGACCTGTCTGTCTGTAGATCCTATACCCTCAGCATCATATTGTGGGCAGTGGCTTACTCTAACTTCAGCCACCCCTAGCTATCCAGGGATGCAGCTTAGTTTTTGCTGCTAGGAGTTGAAACTCTTATTCCTGAAGCCTCTTGTTGGCACTATTGGGCTGGAGCCACAATGGCTGCAGGCCGAACATGACTCTTCCATATATCCACCTCTGGTCCAAGAGAAAATCCTATATATCCTTTGTATTAACCAATTTTGGGGGTGCAGTCTTATTGCAAGATAACCACAAAATAGCCCTCCCAGAACCATTTCATTAGTGGGAGTTAGTCTGTGATATTTAGTCACAGAAGTCATATATTAAGTTTCTTGTGTTGTTTCAGGAATGCTTACTTAGCAAGGATTGGTGTGAAGCAATTAGAGCACCCTTCTTCCAGAGTTGCTGGATCTTTCTTACAAAACCCTTTCTTTGATATGTATATATGTGTGTATGTGTGTACACATACACACGCAAACACATGCACACACTCATACAGACATAAACACACAAATACAAATAGCTATTGACGTAAATATTCAGAGAAGGGTATGTGTATATATATGTATAATTTAGCTAAGAGTTTCAAAATTTGTGGAACTAGTTTAAAGAATTTCCTTTGAAGATTTCCATATATTAATCTGGAAAGTTACTTTAGAAGTTTTCATATCTTGTACCTTGATGCCTAGTTAGAATATCAAATTTAATTAGCTTTCCTATGTGATTCACTGCCAATTTTAAAAAATACATATCCTAGAGCAGTGCCTCTTAAACTTTTGTGTGCATCACAATCCTCTGGAAAGTTCTTAAACTTTCCGATTCCATGAGTTTAGCTGAGGACAAATGATTTACATTTTCTAACAAGTGCACAGGTGATGTTGAAGCTGCTGATTTGGAAACCACACATTAAATCCCACCGCTATAGGGCAACAAAATGCAAGGGTAACTCCCCTTTAGTACCATTTTTGAAGTTGCCTAACACTGAGGAATATAGAGCATTTATAAGTGTGAACTTCTTACATAAGATTCAATAAATGTAACCCGTCCAACCAGCATCTGTGATCCTAATGCTATTTTGAGTTAGAAGCTTTGCTTCCAACTTGCAAGTGAGTCTAAATAGCAGTATGCATAAATTTTGCTTATCAATCCTGTCTATTTATTTAACTAATTGATAAACATCTATTAATACCTATTGCATGCCAGGTAATGTTTTTCTGGGACAGTGTTTCTTGAAGTATAGTCTCTGGACTACCAACATGAGCAAAGTTGTTCTCAATAATTTGCATACATCAGAATCACTTGGAGGGCTTATAAGGCACAGAAGACTGGGCTCCATCCCCATAGTTTATAATCTAGTAGGTCCAGAGTGGGCATGAGAATTTATGTCTCCAACAGTTTACCAATTGTTGCTGAACAACTGTGGGTAGATACTTCTAAATTGTCTTATAGTATTACTCATACAGTTTACAAAGTAAGGGGAAACAATACATTTCTTTAACAGTGGAAGTCTCCATCTGAATCATCTTGAAATTATTTGCCGATGGTTGAAAATGGGTGATATTTTAGCAGCACGGAACATATATCTTTAATGACAAAAAAAACTTCAGCATTCACAGAACATTATAATTGCCATCTTTTTTCCTCATTATTTTCTTTCCTCCAATTAGCTGTTTCAGAATCAAGTTAAAGGCTATAGGTGACAAGGATGGACAAGAATTTCCATCGTCCTGTCAATAAAAATAAATCTCCAGCATAAAAATGTCATACTCTTTTTGGCAGTGACTGAAATCCAGTGTTGTATTTAAAGGGGTCACATGAAAACAAAAGAACGTTTTGATATTTTGGACTTCTGGTAATAGCTAATATTTAATATCTTGAATCAGACCAATCCCACTGTTGAAAACAACTGTAAAACTTAGGCAATAACATAAAATAACCGTTTAAAAGGCCTTGAAAATAAACTATGTCTAGAGGACTCAAGGGGCTACAATTCACAAAATGAGTTAAGCTCCATATTCCCAAGGTTTTATTCCTGAATCTGTCAACTACTGCATGGAAGAAAATATTCCTAATAAAAAGAAGCAAGCACACTGGGCCAAGGAGTCAGAAGCTTGAGTTTAGGGTGGACAAAGCAGCTAGGACTTTAAGGGCAAATATTTCAAATAAAGGAAACGTGTAACTGAGTATAAAATATGCATGTAATCTGCCCTTGAGTTGTTTGCAATTCAAGATTTGCATATTGCAGAATAAAATTTTAAGAAAATTAGCAGAAATTAGCAACTGCTGGAATATTAAAGAGTTGAGCTTCACAGTGACTTTAGCCACTATACAGTGCTAAAGACACATAAAAAAGTTGAAATTCAAGGCCCTTTGAAGTGGAACAATCCCTTTCACAGTTCTGTTTGAGACCCCAGGACATACAGCAGCTCTAACAAACTCTAAAGCCAAATCTCACTTAGATAAAGGTTGTGTATTCTACCTATCATCCAGAATAAATATTTATACAATTATAACTATAACATCATTTACAGCCCCTAAATATTTGTCTTTTGTCTAGGACCCAAATAAAAGTACAAGCATACAACAAGCGTACAAAACAGGACAAAGAAACAGAGACAGAGAGAGAACATGTGAAGTAGATAATAGAAACAGATATACATGATGATTCACATTTCACATAGACAGGTACTTTAAGATAATTACAATTCATATGTTCCAGAAAATAGAGGAAAAGGCTGGGTGCTGTGTCTCACATCTGTAATCCTAGCACTTTTGGACGCCAAGGCGGGTGGATCACTTGAGCCTAGGAGTTTGATATCAGCCTGGGTAACATAGGGAGACCTCATCTCTACAAAAAAATTAAAAAATTAAAAATAGCCAGGTGTGGTGGTATGTGCCTGTGGTTCCAGCTACTCTGGAGGCTGAGATGGGAGGTTTGCTCGTGCCCAGGAGGTCCAGGCTGCAGTGAGTTGTAATGACACCACTGCATTCCATCCTGGGTGACAGAACAAGATTCTGTGAAAAAAAAGAGTGAAAACAAAAGTGAAAGTGAAGGGAGGAAGGAAGGAAGGAGGGAGGGAGGGAGGGAAAGAAAGGGAGGGAAGGAAAGGGAGGGAGGCAGGGTGGAAGGAAAGAGGGAGGAGGGAAGGAAGGAAGGAAGGAAGCAGGAGAAGGAAGGAAGGAAGGAAGGAAGGAAAAGAAAGGAAAGGAAAATGCTTGCAAGTCCTAAAAAAGTCAATTATAAATTTTACCACTGAAAATAATTGTAATTTGAACCTAAGAATTCAGTAGAATGTAATAGAAGAAAAAACATTATTTCACTGGAAATCATGTAAGATTGCTATAATCAAAAGGATGAAAATACATAAAAGAGCAAAACAGTCTTAATGCACCTCTAATTGCAGTCCAGAAAGTGTGGAGAGGCAAAAAAAAATTCTGAAGCAATATTTGAACAAATACTGGCCAATAATTTTCTAAAACTGGCAAAACAGTGAAATAAAGCAGCAAGAATTAATAAAGAAAGTGTAATCATGAACTTCTAGCCTGGTATCATTACTTAATTAGAATTTAGGGATCTTAGTTTACTTGTGTGACTTACTTTGATCTTGCGGAGCAGAGCGTGAGCTTCTTAGATCTTTGGGTTTGGGCTCTGTCATGCAACGTGCTTAGGCTAATGAGAGGATAGCAGACAAGACACAGAAGAGACTTGAAATATACCTTGATAGTCGTGCTCGCCCTCTGAGTCTTCTGCCATCACTATGAGAAGAAAATACTTCAGATAGCCTGCTGATCCACGGGGGATGATGCACATACAGACCACTTGTGTGAACAATCTTCCACCTTTGGCCGCTTCCTGCTGAATTCACCAAAAATACCCAACCCCAGCCAAACTTCAAATGGATGAATATGAATAAAAGACTGTTTTTTTATGTTAGCTTTAAATTAATGGTTTGAAAGGTGATTTCTTAGCACTATGCAGCAATAGCAAAGAATATAAAATATTAAATACTAAATTCTCCAATTAAAAGACAAAAACTGACTGGGAAGATGGAGTAGACATACTTCTCCATATCCATGGTAGTAGTACATTTAGGAACTTTAGGCATTATATATTAAGCAAATATAAAATAACTTTGAAAGGTAGAAACAAGATGGGAGATCAGCTAGGGGCCTTGAAGTATAAGCCATGACGTAGTGGTGAATTCCCTGGATTTCTTGTTACCTCATATATTACAGATATGGATTTGAAAAAGTTGGCAACCTAGAAATGCCAACAGGTGCACACACAAAAGTTCTAATGAAAGCCTGGTCTCTCCAGCCAAAGGACTAGAAAAGATGCAGGCTAGCAAGACACAAAATTTTTACTTAATAACTGTGTTACTCAAGCCAGATATCACAGAAAGAAAAATGTAGCCCCATCCCACTCATATTAGCTAATACCAAGTGGAGAGACCAAACTTGCATCTTTCTCATGCTCTAACACAGTGCTCCAAGAAACCTCGACCAGAGAAGACAATATAGGGAGCCAGGATTTTCATTTCCACCAGGCAGTAAAGAGGCATTTCTCTCCCCGTAGTAGATATCACGTGGGGATCCTGGACTAGAGAAGGTCAATGAGGAGGTGGAACATTCACCACTGCCCATTGGTAGCAAGGGCCACTCTCACTTGGGTGTCATTGAAGGCTATGCAAGGAGAAATAAAAGAAATTCCAGGTTAGTCCATTCTTTTGTTGCTATAAATAAATACCTGAGGCTGGGTAATTCATAAATAAAAAAAGGTTTAATTGGCTCATGGCTTTGCAGACTTTACAAGAAGCATGGTGCTGGCATCTGCTTCTGGTGAGGTCTCATGAAACTTGCAATCATGGCAGAAACCAATGTGGAGCCATCATGTCACATGGCATGAAGGCAAGTAAGAGAGAGAGATGGCAGGCACCAGACTCTTTAAACAATCAGCTCCCATGTGAGCTAAGAGAGAGAGAATGCACTCATTACCAAAAGGACAGCACCAAGCAGTTCATGAGGCATCCACCCTCATGACCCAAATACCTCATACAAGTCCCGTCTCCAACATTGGAAGTCACCTTTCAACATGCTGTTTGGAGGGGATAAACATCTAAACCGTATCAAACTACTTCTAGTCAGGAAGGTATCAGTGCTGGCCTAGTGAAGAGCCAGAACTCCCACCTCAACCAGAAGTACAGAAGAAAACACTCCCGTCTATGTCAAAGAGACTGAGAGGGGAACATGGAATTCTTTCCTCTTCTGTCAGTAATGAGGCAGCCCACCCCCCACCCCCATTCTTTCTGTTGTTTGGGGAAAAGTAACTGAAACAGAAGGCTTAAATAAGAGGCCAGGTTTCAACCAAGAATCTCTCATTATGCTAAGAACCTGAAAGATCTCAATCTCAATGAAAAACATAAGCAACTGATGCATATACCAAGGTGACAGAAATGTTAGAATTATCTGAATACAATTTTAAGGCAGCCATTAAAAAATATTTTAATGAACAATTATGATTACTCTTGAATCAAATGTAAAAATACAAAGTCTGAACAAATCAACAGGAAGTCACAGCAAAGAAAGGGAATATACAAAGAATTAAATGGAAATTTTAGAGCTGAAAAATGAAATAACTAAAACACAAAACTCAATAGATAGACTCAAGAACAGAATGGAGAGGAAAGAAGAAAAAAAGCAGCAAACTGGAAGAGAAGCAGTGGAAATTAAACAATCTGAATAACAAATGAGAAAAACAATGAAAAAAGTTGAGCATAGCTTTAGGGACCAGAGGTACTACAACTAAAGATCTAACCTTCGTGTCATCAGCATCTCAGCAGAAGAGAAAGAGAGAAGAAATAAACAATTCAAAGAATGGGTGATAACATTCCAAATTTGGCAAAAGACTTACACGCAGATTCAAAAACCAAGTGAATATAAAAAAGAAAAATGAAAATAAATCCATACCAAGACACAGTATCATCAACTTCTGAAACTAAACACACTCTAAAACTTTTAAATGTCTTTTCTGTTGCTTTTTAAAAAATAGTGATAAGAACACCCTGAGACCTACCCTCTTAAATTTTTCAGTGTATGATACAGTGTAGTTAACTATAGGCACAATCTTGCACAGTAGATCTCTCAAATTTATTCATCTTGAATAACTGAAACTTTACATGTACTGAATAGCAACTCCCCAGTTACCCCTGCTTCCAGCCCCAAGGGAGCCAACATTCTATTCTCTGCTTCTGAGTATGACAGCTTTAGATACCGCATATAAGTGGATTCTTGCAGTAATTGTCCTTCTATGACTGGTTTATTTCACTTAGCATAATGTCCTCAAGGCTCACCTATGTTGCTATATATAGCAAAATTTGCTTTTGTAAAAAATTGAATAATATTCTATTATATGTATATATCATATTTTCTTTTTTTAAATTTTATTTTAGGATCAGGGCTACAAATGCAAGTTTGTTATATAGGTAAATTCATGTCACTGGGGTTTGTTGTACAGATTATTTCATCAACCAGGTACTAAGCCTCGTATCAAATACTTATTTTTCTGCTCCTCTCCCACCTCTCAGCCTCCACCCTCAAGGAGCCCTCAGTGTTTGTTGTTCCCTTCTTTGTGTTCATGAGTTCTCTTTATTTAGCTCCCACTTATTAGTGACAACGTGTGGTATTTGGTTTTCTCTTCCTCTATTAGTTTGCTAACGATAACGGCCTACAACTTCATCCATGTTCCTGCATCTGTTATATTTTGAATTTTTATTAATAGCCATTCTGACTGGTATGAGATAATATCTTATTGTGGATTTGATTTGAATTTCTCTAGTGATCATTGATTTGAACTTTTTTCATAAGTGTGTTGGCTGCATGTAGGTCTTCTTTTGAAAAGTGTCTGTTCATGTCCTTTGCTCACCTTTTAATCACATTGTTTTTCTCTTATAAATTTGTTTAAGTATCTTATAAATGCCGGATATTGGACCTTAGTCAGATGCATAGTTTGCAAATATTTTCTTCCATTCTTTAGATTGTCTGTTTACTCTGTTGATAGTTTCTTTTGCTGTGCAGAAGCTCTTAAGTTTAATTAGAACCCAGTTGTCAAATTTGCTTTTGTTGCAATAGCATTTGGACCTTTGTCATGAAATCTTTGCCTGTGCCTAAACAGTATTGCATAGGTTGTCTTTCAGGGTTTTTATAGTTTTGGAAATTACATTTAAGTCTTTAATCCATCTTAAGTTAATATTTTTAGCATGGTGTAAGGAAGGGGTACAGTTTCAATCTTTTGCATATGGTTAGCCAGTTACCCCAGCACCTTTTAATGAATAGAGAGTCCTTTGCCCATTGCTTGTTTTTGTCACCTTTGTGGAAGATCAGATAGTCATAGATGTGTGACCTTATTTCTGGGTTCTCTATTCTGTTCTCTTGGTCTATATGTCTGTTTTTATAACAGTACCATGCTGTTTTGGTTATTGCAGCCTTGTAGTATAGTTTGCCATTTAACACTGATGCAAAAGTTTTCAACAAAATACTTGTAAACTGAATTCAGCAGCACATAAAAAGGCTAATTCACCACAGTCAAGCAGGCTTCAGGTAACGTGATGCCTCCAACTTTGTTATTTTTGCTTAGGATTGCCATGGCTATTTGGCTCTTTTTTGGTTCCATATGAATTTTTAAATAGCTTTTTTCTAATTATGTGAAGAATGACAATGGTAGTGTGATCGGAATAGCATTGAATCTATAAATTGCTTTGGGTGGTAAGGCCATTTTAACAATATTGAGTCTTCCTATTTATGAGCTTGGGATGTTTTTCTATTTGTTTGTGTCATCTTTGATTTGTTTGAGTAGTGTTTTGTAGTTCTTCTTGTAGAGAACTTTCATCTCCCTGGTTAGCTGTATTCCTGGGTATTTTATTTTTTGTGGCAATTGTGAATATAACTGCATTCTTGATTTGGCTTTTGACTTTGCTGCTGTTAGTGTATGGTAGTGATTTTTGTACATTGATTTTGTATCCTGAAACTTTGCTGAAGTTGTTTATCAGCTGAAGGAGCTTTTGGGGCAAAACTATGGGATTTTCTACATATAAAATTATATTATCTGCAAGCAGGGATAATTTGACTTCCTCTCTTCCTATTAGGATGTCCTTTATTTCTTTCTATTGTGTGATTGCTATGGCCAGGATTTCCAATACCATACTGAATAGCAGTGGTAAGAGAAAACATCCTTGTTTTGTGCTGCTTTTCAAGAGGAATGTTTCCAGCTTTTTCCCATTCGGTATGATGCTAGCTGTGAGTTTGTTTGTCATAGATGGCTCTTATTATTTTGAAGTATGTTCCTCCAATATCTAGTTTATTGAGGGTGTTAAATGTGAAGGGATGTTGAATTTTATTAAAAGTCTTTTCTGTGTCTATTGAGATAGTCATGTGTGTGTTTTTTATCTTTAGCTCTGTTTATGTGATGAATCATATTTATTGATTTGCATATGTTGAACCAACCTTGCATCCCGTGGATGAAGCCTACTAATTGGCTTTTTGATGTATTGCTGAATTCAGTTTACAAGTATTTTATTGAAAATTTTTGCATCAATTTTCATCAACAATATTGTCCTAAAATTTTCTATTTTGGTTGTGTCTCTTCCAGTTTTTGGTATCAACATGATCCTGGCCTCATAGAGTGAGTTGAAGAAAAGTCTCTCCTCCTCAATATTTTGGAATTGTTTAAATAGGAATGGTACCATCCCTTCTTTGTACATTTGGTAGAATTCACCTGTGAATTCATCTGATCCTAGGCTTGTTTTGGTTGATTGGCTATTTATCATTGATTTAATTTCAGAGCCCATTATTGGTCTGTTCAGGGAATCAATTTCTTTCTGGCTCAGCCTTGGGAGGTTTTATGTGTCCAGGAATTTATCCATCTCTTCTAGGTTTTCTAGATTGTGTGCATATAGGTGTTCATAGTCGTTTCTATTTCTGTGGGGTCAGTGGTAACATCCCCTTTGTCATTTCTAATTGAGTTTTTAAAATCTTATCTTTTTTCTTCTTTATTAGTCTAACCAGCAGCATGTCTTCTTCTTCTTTTTTTTTTTTTCCAAACAAAACAACTATGGATTCGTTGATCTTTTCAATGGATTTTTGTATCTTAATTTGATTCTGTTCAGTTCTGATTTTGATTATTTCTAGTTTTCTGCTAGCTTTGGCATTGATTTATTTGCATCTCTAATTCTTTCCATGTATACCATATTTTATTTGCCCATTTCTTCATCAAGTTGTTTTCACATCTTGGCTATTGTGAAAATTAATAAAGGGAACATGGGAGTGCAAATATCTCTTCTGGATTCTTATTTCAGTTCTTTTGGATACTTGTCCAGAAGTGGGATTACCAAATCATATGGTAGTCTATTTTTAATGTTTTGAGGAACCTCTGCACTATTTTTTATACTGGTTGCACCATTTTATATTCCCCATGGCAGTGTGCAAGGCTTCCAATAGTCCTTCATCCTTACCAACACTTTTTATCTTAATTTCACAATAATAACTTAAAGGTGGATTAACCATCATTACTGTGGTTTTGATTTGCATTTACCTAATGATTAATGATGTAGAGCATTTTCTTAATTTACTTGTGGATCATTTGTATTTATTCTTTGGAGATAGGTCTATTCAAGTCTTTTGCCTATATTTTGAAATTAATTTTATTATTTTATTTAGTATGGGTACATAATAGGTATATGTATTTATAGAGTACACGTGATATTTTGATAGAGGCATACAATGCATAATATAGTCACATCAGGGTAACTGAAGTATTCACCACCTCAAGCATCTATTATTTCTTTGTGTTAGGAACATTCTAATTCCACTATTTTCATTATTTAAAAATATACAATAAATTCTTATTGACTGTAGTTAACCTGTTATACTATCAAACAGTAAATCTTATTAATTCTATCTAACTATATTTTTACACCCATTAACCATCCCCACTCCCTGTCGCCCCAATCTCTGCTACCCTTCTCACCCACTGGTCACAATCATTCTACTCTCTATCTTTGTGAGTTCAGTTGCTTTCAATTTTAGCTCCCACATATGAATGAGAATATGCAAAAGTTATCTTTCTGTGCTTGGCTTATTTTCTTAGTATAATGTCCTCTAGTTCTCATGGTGTTGCAGATGACAGGATTTCATGCTTTTTATGGCTGAATAATATTCCATTGTGTATTTTATCATTATTTTAGAGTGTATTTTGTCTACTTATGTATATATAAAAAGTAAGTTAACTGTAAAACTGCCTCTGGCAGTTCTGTCAGAAATAAGGCATTGCTATCATAGGAGATGGCAGCTCCATGGGAATTATTACTTCTGAAGATCTTTCAGTGGGACAAGATGTGGAGGCAGAACACGGTAATATTGATGATTCTGACCCTGTGTAGGCTTAGGCTAATATATGGATTTATATCTTAGTTTTTACCAAAAAAGAATTTAAAGTTAAATATAGAAAAAAGCTTAAAGAATAAGGATATAAAAGAGAAAACACTTGTCTACAGTTGTACATGTTTGTGTTTTAAGCTAAGTGCTATTACAACAGTCAAAAAGTTAAATAAGTTAAAGCATTTATAGAGTTAAAAAACATAGCTAAGGTTAATTTTTATTGAAGAAAGAAAAATATGTTTAATAAATGATTGCAGCCTAAGTGTACAGTATTTATAAAGTCTGCAGTAGTGTAGAGCATGTCCTAGGACTTCACATTCATTCATCGCACACTCACTGATTCACATGAACAAGTCCCAGTCCTGCAAGCTTCATTCCTGGTAAGCGTCCTACTCAGTTATACCATTTTATAATATTTTATACAATACTTTTACATTGCCTTTTCTATCTTTAAATATGTTTAGATGGACAAATACTTACCATTGTGTCACAAATGCCCACAATATTCAGTACAGCGACATGCTGCATAGGTTTGCAACCTAGGAACAATAGGTTATGCCACATAGCCTAGGTGTGTAGGAGATATCATCTAGGCTTGTGCAAGTATACTCGGTGATGTTTGCACAACTACAAAATATCCTAAGGAAGCATTTTTCAGCACCTGTCCCCACCATTAAGTGTTGCATGAGACTGTGTTAGAAAAGAGGAAAAATCACAAATCAAAAATCTAAACTCTTATCTCTCAAACTTAGAAACCAAACAGAAAAATAAGGTAAGAATAAATATGTGAATGATAAATATAAGAGCAGAAATCCAATGAAGTTGAAAACAGAAAACTATAGAAAACATTAATGAAACAGAGCTGGTTCTTTGAAAATATTTAAAAAATTTACAACCCATTGGATTACACTGCTGAATATACACAGTGATCTGAATGAATTTGCAGAGAATCATGGAGAATAAAAAAAATGTCATTCTCAAGAGGTTTATATTGTACAATTCCTTTTATATAACATTCTTGAAATGATACAATTATATAAATGGAGAACAAATTAATGGTTTCTCGGAATTAAGAAGAGTATGTGGTGTCTATACAAGGGCAACATGATACATGTATGCATTGTAGTTATTAAATCAGGCTAATTAATGTGCAGGTTTGTTACATAGGTAAAAGTGTGGCATGGTGATTTGCTGCAGAGATCATCCCATCACCTAAATATTAAGCCTAGCATCCATTAGCTATTCTTCCTGATACTCTCCCTCCTCCCACCCCCAATGCTCTAACAGGCCCCACTGTGTGTTGTTCCCCCTCCATGTGTCCCCGTCATTCAGCTCCCACTTATAAGTGAGAACATGTGGTATTTGGTTTTTAGTTCCTATGTTAATTTGCTGAGTATGGCTTTCAGCTCCATCCATGTCCCTGCAAAGAAATAATCTTGTTTCTTTTTATGACTGCATAGTATTCCACAATGTATATGTACCATCTACTGCAAATTTCAAAATAGCTAGAAGAGAATATTCAAAATGTTCCCAACACAAAGAAATGATAAACGTTCAAGGTGATGGATATTTTAAATATCCTAATTTGATCATTACACATTACATGAAGGTATCAAAATCTCACATGTCTACCATCAATAGGCACAATTTATATATACTAATAAATTGAAATATACTGTACATTATTATTAGCTAGAATGACCATGCTGTGCAACAGATCCTACAAATCTATACACTTATAATTTGTCAACTAAAAATACATTTTTTTTGAGACAGAATTTCACTCATGTTGCCCAGGCTAGAGTGCACTGGCACCATCTCAGCTCATTGCAACCTCCACCTCCTGGGTTCAAGCGATTCTCTTGTCTCATTCTCCTGAGTAGCTGGGATTACAGGCATGTGATACCATGCCCAGCTAATTTTGTATTTTTAGTAGAGGTGGGGTTTCTCCATGTTGGTCAGGCTGGTCTGGAACTCCTGACCTCAGGTGATCACCCTGCCTCGGCCTCCCATAGTGCTAGGATTACAGGCGTGAACCACCGTGCCTAGCCAAAAATACATATTTGTTTTAAAGTACAACATAAAGATCTTTGTGAAGATAAGAATGTTCCATATTGTGACTTTATATCAATATGTCATAATATCAATATGCTGGTTGTAATTCTACAAGATATTACCATTTGGGGAAACTGAGCAAAGAATACATGGGAATGCTCTGTATTTATTTATCACAACTACTGTAAATCTACAATTATCTCAAAATAAAAAGCTGAATTTATAAAAAAGAAAAAGAATGGCAGATAGAAAAAACAATATAGTGTTTTAAAAGACATACTTTAAGGTAGATTGAAGGCAAAAAGACGGAAAATAAATATAGTATAACTTTAAAAAGGTAAAACTGTATTAATATACAAAGTCAGTATTAAGGCAAGAAATAATATAGATAGAAGATAATTCATAATAATGAAAGAATGAGTTTTAAAAGATGATATGGCAGTTCTAAATATATTTGACCCCAATAACCTATCTTCAGAGTATCTATAACAAATTGAAAACAAATTAAGGAGAAACACACACATGATTGGCAATTTTGATACATCTCTCTTAGTAACTACAAATTAAGCAGAAAAAAACCAATAAAATTATAGAATATTTGAACAACATGATTAACAAACTTGACCTAATGAACATATATAAAACACTAAGTGTAAATATTGCAGAATACATATTAATTCAAGTATGCTCAGAACATTTACCATTATTGATCATAGCAAAGGCCATTAAGCAAGTTTCAATGAGTTTCAGGTAACTGAATTTGTACAATATTCTTTCTGACTGCAATGAAAGAAAACCAGAAGTTTTTAAAAACATAATTAGAAATACTTTTCTGGGTGCAGTCGCTCACATCTGTAATCCCACCACTTTGGGTTGCCAAGATGGGAGGATCGCTTGAGACCAGGAGTTGAAGACCAGCCTAAGCAGCGACATAGTGAGGCTCCATCTCTACAAAAAATGAAAAAAATTACCCAAGCATATTAGTGCCCATCTGTAGACCCAATTACTCAGGAGGCTGAGGTGGGATGATCACCTGAGCCCAGAAGGTTGAGGCTGCAGTGAGAAGTGATCACACCACTGTACTGTACTCCAGCCTGGGTGACATAAGGAGACTCGAAAGGAATAAAGAAAAGAAAGAAGGAAAGAGAGAAAGAGAGAAAGAAAGAAAAAGAAAGAAAGAAGGAAGGAAACAAAGAAAGAAAGGAAAGAAAGGAAAGGAAGGAAGGAAGGAAAGGAAAGGAGGAGAAAGAAAGAGAAAGAAAGAGAAAAAGAAAGAAAAAGAAAGAAAAAGAAAGAAAGAAAAGAGAGAGGAAGGAAGGAAAAGAAAAGAAAAAAGAAAGAGAGAAGGAAGGCAGGCAGGAAATACTTTTTAATAATTCATTAATCAAAAAAGAAATAACAATGAAGGTATTTTAAAAGTTAAACTAAGTGGTAATGAGTGAGTCATATCAAAACTTGTGAGATGCAGCTAAAGCAGTGATTAGAGGGGTATATAAAGTTTCAAATATATGTACATATACATGTGTATAAAAGCAGAAATAAAGCAAACTAGGCAAAACAAAAATAACTCAAATTTGCTTTTAACAATTAATAAAACCAGTAGACATTTAGTAAGTTTGATCAAGGAAAATGAAAGAAAACAAAAATTACCCATATCAGAAATCAAGAAGAGGACATTAATGTAGCTCTAGCATATAGCAAAATGATAATAAGAATAATAGGATAATAAAATAAATTTATGTCAATAGATTTGAAAATTCAGATACAATGGATAAAGTATTTGAAAAACACAATGTACCAAAGTAAATACAAAAAGAAATAAATTGGCCAAGCATGGTGGCTCACACCTCTAATTCTGGCACTTTGGGAGGCCAAGGCAGGCAGACCACTTGAGATAAGGAGTTCGAGACCAGCCTGTCAACATGACGAAACCCCATCTCTACCAAAAATACAAAAATAAGCCAAGTGTAGTGGCACACGCCTGTAATACTAGCTACCTGGGAGGCTGATAGGAGAATCACTTGAACCTGGCAGGCAGAGGTTGCAGTGAGCTGAGATCATGCCACTGCACTCCAGCCTGGGTGACAAAGCAAGATTCCATCAGAAAGAGAAGGGAAGGGAAGGGAAGGGGAGGGGAGGAAACAGGAGGGGAGGGAGGGAGGGGATAGGAGGGAAGGGAAGGGGGGAGGAAGGAGGGAGGGAGGGAGAGAGGGAAGGAAAAAAGAAGGGAGGGAGGGAAAAGACAAGTAAGGAAAGAAGGAAGAGAGGGAGGGAGGTAGAGAGAGGGGGAGAGACAGACAGAGAAGGAAAGAGAAAGAAAGAACCGATGAGGAGGAAGGCAGCAAATCACACTGCCATGTGTGTACCTATGCAACAATCTTGCATGTTCTTCACATGTACCCCAAAACCTAAAATGCAATAAAAATAAAAGAAAACTGGTAAATGAAAAAAATAATAAGAAAGAAAGAAACTAAGAAAGAAAGAAAGAAAAGAAAGAAAGAACCAAAGGAAGCAAGGAAGGAAGGGAGGGAGGGAGGGAGGGAGGAAGGAAGGAAGGGGGCTAAATAGGTTGATAAATAGTAAATAAAGCTTCCCATAAAGTAAACTCCAGATCCAAACAAATAAGGAGGAAATAACACTACTCTTACATGAACTGCCCCAGAATACAGAGAAAATGTGAACTCTTACCAGTTCACTTTATGGGGCCAACCTAACCTTGATTTCAAAATCCGTTAAGGACATTATACAAAAGAGAATTAGAAGACAGGATATCTCATGAATATACTTGTAAAAATCCTAAACAAAATATAAATAAATCAGGTTCAACAATATGATAAAATGTTTCATTCAAGTGGAGTTTGTTCTAGGAATCTAAGATTAGCTTCACATTTGATAATTAGTTAATATTGACAGAACAGAGGAAAAACACATGATCATATTACAAGATGTGGAAAAGCATATAATAAAATTCAAAACCTATTCATGTTGTTAAAAAGTCAGCAAATTAAGAATTTTAAAAATTAATATGATACAGTCATTTGCAAAAAAAAAAAAAAAACTCCAGTAAACAGCATACTTCACAGTGAAATAATAAAACCTTTCCCCATGATTTTTGAGCCCATTTTCCCCATACAATCTTGTAAATTATCACCATTTCTATGCAATATCATATTTATCTTCCTAGCCAAACAATAATCAACCAATAACCAATTGTAGATATATTTGAAATAGAGAAGCCGAATTTTAATTTGCACATATCATTAAGTACATAAAAATTCTAAAGGGCCCTAAAAATTATTAAAATTAGTAAGTATAATTAACAATTTCACCAGATATAAAGTCAATATAAAATTGATTTTTTTATATTCTAGCAATAATGAATTGAAAATTAAGATAAAGAGATCATAGTCACAATGCCACCAAATACCTCGAATAACTGAAAATAAATATATTGAAAGATGTGCAGGATTTCCATATTGGAAAATTAACAAATATTGCTAAGATTATTTAAAGGTCTAAATAAATTCAGAAAAATAATATATTCATGGATAGCAAGACTTAATACTTTTAAAATACTAATTTATCACTAATTGATCTATATATACAATGCAATCCTATTAAAAAGTTCATCATTCTTAGAAGTTGACAATATGATTCTAGAACACTCTGGAAAAAACTAAGGGACTTCATACCAGATTTTATGATGTATTATGATATTGCAATAATTAAGAAGTGTTTTACTAGCACAAAATTTGACAAACTTGATCCATTAAAGAGAATAGAAAATTCAGAAACAATCACACACACATGTAGCCACTTGACTTCAATAAATGTGCCATGGCAATACAATGGGAAAAAAATTTTTAATTTTAAACTAATGATTCTGGGCTCATTAATATCCATATAATACAACATGAACCTTCAACCTTACTTCATGCCATATACATATAAAGAAATTCCAGATGTATAATAGATATAAATGATAAACACAGCTTCTAGAAAAAAATTCACAAACACAAGGTAGGAAAGGATTTATTAAACTTAAAATAAGAAGCATTAGCCATAAAGAAAAGGTTTGAAGTAGCTGATAAATTTGATTACATCATATTAAGAACTTCTTTTCCCTTATAGCTCTATTGAATATGTTTGGGATATGTAACATCATGTTTTAATGTATATATACATAGTGAAATCATTACAAAAGTCAAGCAAATTAACATATCCATCTCCTCACATGGATACTCCTCCTCCCCCTACCACTTTTTATTGGTGTGATAAGAGTACTTACAATCTACTCTCTTAGCACATTTCCAGTATACAACACAATATTAATAACTGTAATCCTCATATCGTATATTGGTTTCTAGACTTACTTATCCTACATAACTGTAACTTTGTACTCCGTGATCCACATCTCATTTAACAACCCCAACACTGATAGACACAAGAGTACAAACTGTTTGATTTAATTGAATAAGTTCAAGAACAGCAAAATTATTTTATAGTTATAGAAGTCAGAATAGGCATTATTTTTGTCAGGATGGATGCACATGGGTGTTATTGACTGAGAAGGTACAGGATCCTTTTTGGATGCTGAGAAAGATTTCTATCTTTATCTTTGTGGTCGCATTTGTGTGAAAAATAAGATCACAGGAACAATATATAGCTAAGATGTTGACAGTCTTAGGGATGTGGGTTAAATTTTAATATAATTTTCAAATATTTAAAAAATGCTAACAAACGTTGTCAATGTTACCGGACAGGGTTCTCTTTAAACTAACATCAGCTAATAGCAATAGGTTAGAAAAGAGGAACATGTTAAGTTGATGATATTTTGCCTTAAATTGCCATATTCATTGATTCGAGTTTTCTCTTAGGTGTAAATTTAGCTTTATGTGACATTTGTGGTGGGTGTTTATGATTCATCCTAGTGCTGATCATCTGACAATATTAAGGAAGTCTATTAAAGATGTGAGAACATTAGCTTTGTCATTCACTCATTCAAGAAACACTGTCTTCTCTGTATCTGCATTAGGTTATGGACTGCAGTTAAGAGATACATGACACAACCCCTAACCTCCAGGAGTTTACAGTCTAATGGAGGAGATGGCTAACTTAGAAAATCAGAATTAAAAAAAGTACAATATCAGAATAGGCACAGAGTGCCAAGAGAATATAGATAAAGAGATGCTGTTTACCTACTTAGCACTACAACAACAGAACCACAGAGTACATTAAAAGATAATCTCCATAATGAGAATCTTTAAGAGTCTGTGGATAAATTTCAAACATTTCCTAACATCATGCCAAGATCTACTGGATGATGGCACAGGATATGGTAGACACAGACTAAGAATCATGCTGCAAAGGAGGCCATCAATTTGGGATAAAATCCATGGTAGCAGATATCAAAGAAATAAAAGCAGTTAATGTAACTCTAAGTTGATAAAGCTACTAAAACCTAGAACTATCAGGGTGTTGGACTAGAGATGAAGAAATAGAGAAAAAGAATTTGGCTGAAGGCCTCTACAGAAGTTGAGCCTTTGGATAGCAGGGGTAAAATACCAGTTTAACAATGAACTGATTGACTTCTTAGATAGGGGCTTATTAAACCACCCCTGCAGAACCACAGCTCCTTTTACAAAATGAACAGGCCTCAGCTAATGATGTACCTCATAGAGATATACTTGGTGATAGTAACTGAGTAGGTAAAAGTAGTTGAGTGCATCCTAATAACAGTTTTTCAACAATCATGGATCAACATCTAGGCAGTTTATTAAAGCTCATTCATAGCTTCACACTCCAGAGTATCTCCACAGGATAAATTGCATGTGTTGAATAAGGGAAGTATTAAATAAGGGATTTCCTGTCTGGGCACAGTGACTCATGTCTGTAATTCCAGCACTTTGGGATGCTGAGGCAGGTGGATTATCTGAGGTCAGGAGTTCAAGACCATCCTGGCCAACATGGTGAAACCCAATCTCTACTAAAACTACAAAAATTAGCTAGGCATGGTGGCACAGCCTGTAATCCCAGCTACTTGGGAGGCTGAGGTAGGAGAATCACTTGAACCTGGGAGGCAGAGGTTGCAGTGAGCCGAGATAGCACCACTGAACTCCAGCCTGGGAGACAGAGTTAGACTCTATCTCAAAAAAAAAAAAAAAAAAAGGCGGGGTAGAGAGAATTCTCTTGGACCTTTTTAAAGTTGAATTATTCTTCGTAGATTGAAAATTTAAGTGCATAGTTAAAAGCTCAGTCTATTGCCCAATCTACTGTTGACGTCCTAGAAGCTTATGAAGATGCCGATTGATGGTACAGTGTTTCACGAAGAAGACCGGATTGGCAATAACTAAGAAGGGCGATAGTTTATCCCATCCTTTAATTTGCTTCCAAAGTTAAACTTCTGCTTTCCAACACCTGTTCTCTACTTTTCTTTTTATATTTTCTGGGGTATGGTGGTTGTTTAACTGTATTTTTACTCTAGCTGGAAATAAATTGATTTTTTAAAAAACTGAACAGATTTTAACTTCTAGTCTTCCATCTAGAGAAGCATGTTGAAGAACAGTGTCAAACTGAAGTTGGTATTTGAAGTACGAAACAACTTTAACAGCTAACATGTATGAGTCTTTACTTGGTCTCATGTAAATGTCTTACACGAGGAAGGTGATATAACCTATATTTTGCACATTAAGCAACAGGGATTCCACAAGTCAAATGATAATGTGCAGTTAGTGGGTGACGTGCATGAGATTTAAAAGCAGGATTTTGACTCCCAAGTTTAGGATTTTAAACCCCACACTGTACTGCCTGTCAGCACGAGACAGACAAACACAACAGACCTTGTGCCTTTGACTGCCTCTCTTCTTTTCCTCTTTAGTGTCCCTCTGTGCCACTGCCGCAGTTTAGCACACTGTTGGGAATATCTGGACTGGAATCCTGCTCTTGGTCCAGATCAAACAGAGAAATGAGAAGCAGTATAAAATAGTTAATGTCTGTCCAACCGTGCTATTCTTTGATTTGTTTCCTCCTTCTCCTGCAAGATACTCTTTGGTCCTATTGAGAGGTCCCAAAGATCTTGTTTTTCAGTGGCTACCATACATTTTATAGAATTGTATTCTGCTGGAATATTATGCCTCAGAAGTCTACTGAATTTGTCTTTATATTAACCTCATTCATCTTTGGATAAGTTCTTTTTAAAGGGGACAAAAATAACCAAAGACTTCTTATCATGTAGAAGCTTTTTGTTGTGCAATCATTGGCCTTTAAAGAGTTTTATGAGGTAGGATTCTGTTTCTTTTGTCTCCTTCCCTCCAGTCAGTACTCCTGAAGCAACAAAAGTGAAATGTAACTCCAACTTTAGTTTAAAATAAACTGAGTTTATTTTTCCTATTTGTATTTCTAGGGAAGTTGGACCAGAAAACGTGTTATGAAGTTGGTTTCGTGATTTAGTACATCAAAGCCTTTTTATATTAGACTTACACGCTAGAGAAAGACAGGAAACAGAGATTCCAGAAGTTATATCATACAGTTTTCAGATCATCTTAAGACTACAATAAAGTTATGTTAATGCGTTCTCAGACTTTTTGGTAAAGGTATATTTTTAAAAATCTAATAATACAATCTTTAAATAAACATTTAATCATAGTGTATTTTTATCTATTTCACTTTATGAATATTAAAATTGGAAAAATATATATGCATATGTGAGTTTACATGACAGTGATATTATTTCGTGCTTCTCTTTTCCTATTTAATTATGCAAACTATCCTTTGAAACCTGAAATGATTGTATAAGCACTGCATCATAGCTAAACAAAAATAATGTGGAATTTTAATTCATGAATATACAAATTGGGAACAGAATTGGACAAGATAGTGGGGGGGAAGGATAAAAAGAAAATCTGTTCTAAGTCTTGTCTCTAAGTCTGTGACCTTAGATAAATTTCTTTTCATTCTGTAAGATACAGGCAAAAACTGCCCCCTACCTATCTTTTGGAGCTGCTGCAAGATTTATTAAACTAGGGGGGGAAAAAGCAAAACAAAAAACTGTTTAGAGGTGTGATGAGATAGAAGTTACACAAATCCAAGACAGTTTTGTTATTTCCAAGGGGTATCCAAAGTTGAATTAACTTTCATAACATCCTATGAGTTAAGTAGATAATCTTAGCCCTATTTTTAAAGATAAGAGGGCTTATGTTCTCCTACTCCTACTAGCACCACTTAGATTGGGTGTATGAGAAGAGATACAATTACTGGATTCAGAGGTAGGTCTGTATTGGTTGATACCTGAAAGTATTTAAAGGGGCGGTTTAAAAAAATCCCATCCTTCTGTTGGCAGAATAGCCTGCATATTATTCTCCTGAGTTTTCTTTCTGTGGTTCTTCATAAAATTGATGTGAAATGCAAGACAAGACACCTTGTCTCAATGGTATCCAAGGGGAGCCAAGTATTTTGAGAACTATTAAAAGACATTCTTCAAATGATGAGGCGTATAATGTGATTTAGCGCAAACTGAAGCCAAAATAACCGTCAGAAATCAAAGAGACTTAGGAGGAAGGGAAGACAAAAAACCAATGAGACAGTTAACCTGTAGCTTATGCTGTAAGATTATGTGGGGAGTGGATATACCACTCTCTTTAACATTACTCCCCACACACAAAATAAAAGCAAATAGAAATGGAGTATACATATATTCCCCTCAGCCTAAAAAAAACGTGAGCACTTGTTCCCCAAATCGCTTGCTCAACATTACTAAAAATGATTCAAACTAATTAGAGTGCCTGGTACATAGAAAATCATCAATAAGTGTTATCTGTTATTAGTTGGATTTAGAGTAGAATCAGTATTTCACAAAATCAAGAACATACTAGGAATAAGACTGCCTCATAGACGCCTTGTCTCTTTGCACTAATTGCTGTGTGACCCTAGACAGTTACTTAATATCATCTGTGAGGTGGGAAAAATGAGAGTACTTATCTGAGATAAACTTTGTATTAAAAAAAAAGGCATGAGCTGTTACATTTCAACTCAGTAGCATAGTTTCTGGCATAGAGTATACATCTGATTGACAAAGTATTAGTTATTAAGAGTTGTGCGCCTAGGCTTGTTATACGGGCGCCACCCAGCTGGCCAGCCATTGTTTATTGATCACTTAATAAGCTAGGCACTGGGAGAAATGTTGAAAAGGAGGTTGAAAATAAGGAAGATACAGCCTTTACACACATGCAGATTTTCTTTGGAAGTTATTACCAAAAAACAGGTTTAAGTAAAATAATTAAATGCTGTAATATACACTAAGAAAGATCTGGTAAGAGACTGATAAAGAAAATGTGGAATAAATTTCTTCTTTAGGTAGAGGTTCAGGAAAATCTCTCTAAGGTTGTATATTGAAAGTGAAGGTCTCAAAGAAGAGGAGTCAGTGATGTGACGTGGGGATGGAGGGTGGACATTCTAAGCGGCGGAACAGCACATGCAAAGGTTGTGAATTGAAAAAACCAGGCACATCTAAGGAAAGGATAGCCCCTAATGGTTGGCGTATTAGGATGAGGATAGAGAATCCTGCCAAGTGTAATTCAGAAGTGAGTACCTGGTCAGCCATGGTAAGCTTGGATATTACTCTGTTTGTGATGGGAAGCTGGCAGGAAGTATATTTTTCATACTTTTAAAAGACTACTTTTGCTGCTTTTAGGGCAGAGGGTCCATACTTTTTTGATTGTGCACACCAATCAGTATACAGTGACTAAATGTTCATATTCTTTCTTTGTCTTTCTGTCTCTGCTTCTTTCTCTGTCTGCCTCTGTCTCTCTCTTTACACATATCGATGTATATATGTATATGCATACACATACCTATGTTTATATTGTATATAAAACTATATGTAACATATTTACATTAATTAATAAATATTTTAGTAAGGCTAAATTTTAATATTTCTGATTAAAACTAAACACATCAAATTCTATTATTTTCCTCTTGCATAAAATTGGATCACCTCAGTGTGCTTGTGCCCTTGTACCTATGCCATCTTTAGAGATAACTATTGGAGAGAAGGAATGGAATCATGCAATTGTGGAGTACAGGGAGCAGTCAGAGGCTGTTGTGGTAGTCCAGATGAGAAATGATGATAACTTGGACTAAGTCATGGTATATTTGTCACATGCACAATGAAAGGACTCCTTATTGGAATTACAGATTTATATCAACTAGACTTTGGTATCAATTACTTTCCTAATAAATGACTCATTCTTATTTTATTGTATTAATAAAGACCTATTGGATTGCTTAGTGGGTTGTTGGGTTGAAAACGTCTTGAAATAGACTTCCCTCCATGATTAGCCTATTTATTTTAGTCTTCTGGAAAAGGGGAATAATTTAGGAAATTACTGGTACTTTCTTCTTCTGCTTGTTGGCAAAAGTAAACAGAAGTCAGGGCCATAAAAAAAACAAAATGAATCTATCTACCTACATATGTACAATACTACTTGGAGCCAATTTCATCCACATTTGTGTAACTTCTGTCTCAAATGAATAATTAAAATCAGGCATTAAAAACTTGCCTGCTCTCTATGCACTCCCAGCAAATGGACTGCAAATGCTTTCACTTTAAAGGGATCATTCGAAAAGAGGTTGTAGATTCTGGGAAGGAAAAAATCAACTGTACTTGTACCAGCATTCTTCAGGAAGAGCTTCCATTTTGAAACCAAAGTACCATACATTTTGGTAGGGCAATAATAGACTATGGCCAGGAAATCTGAATCCACTAATTTCTTCTTTTCCATTTTGCTTCTTCCGGCCTATATTTGGATGAGAATTTATTTGGGTTCTGATTCTTTAATCTGGTTTTCCTTTCTTGGAGGAATTCCCATGTACTTATCCAGACTGTAAAGGAGGTTAGCAGGGCATAGAAAGAAGTCATTAAGCAAATGATCCTGTAAAGCTCTAAAAACCTTTCTGAGGATAGAAAAAACGACCGCTCTGGGTTTTGACAAAGAACATTTGCAATTTGGGGAGGAGAGAGGATCTCTGGCTCTCCTCTCCTCCATCTAGAGGCCATAGCCTGCCAGACAGCATTTCTGTTTTGGAGGATCCAGGCATAAAGGTGCTTTTGCTTGTATTTCTTCTTTAATGACAACTGGGACACTCTTTTGTCCTTTTAGGTACTCAAATTTAATGGCTGAGAAGCCTGCCCTCCTTGCATTTACACTTTTCCTGTGTTGGTCATAAGAACAATAACTTAGATCAATATTTTATAACACCTCTCTGGATTGGATTGATACCACAGAAGTTTTCTTGGGCAAGGTTAGAAAGAATCTCACTAATTGAAGAATGAGTATCACTCTATGTTACTTTGAACTTGGCCTCATCACGCAGTATTCACATTTTTCAGTGAGGTTATCATTCTAAGTGTGAAAATGAACAGAATTGTAATTAGAAACTGGAATCTGTACTATTTTGTTGTGTCATTCATTTATTCAATCAGTAAATATTAAACAATGTAAAAACTACTAGGTATATAAGAGAATATTATGTATAGGAAGACTGCAAAGAAATTTGAAACCATTTCAATCCTTAGAAGCAAAGCGTCTACTTGAAAAAAGGATTGGATTTTGAGAAATTCTTTGCAGTTTTCAAAGCCCATTCACCTGCTATAAATCTTCATCCGAACTTATGAACAGAAGCAGGGGTGCTAGGCTAGGCAGATATTATAATCATACAATTATAGAATTTTAGGAGCGGAAGGGATTTTAAAGGTCATCTAATGTGACCATTTAATTTTAACGCTTAGGAAGCTGAGACACTGCGATTTGTCTGAGGTCCCAAAGCAAACCAGTGGCAGAGCACCATCACACACTTGCTAATAGGGATCTGAAAGCAGAATACAGCAGCACTGGGCCAGGCACCGAATGACACAGAATAACTCTAAGTACTGTGTCTCTTTGCCTGTATTTATTTGTTATGCTGATATGTATTAGACTCACAATAAATATTTATTGAATTAATGACTGGCAGATTTCTTCCCACATAGGGTACTGTGCCAAGTACTGAGGATAAAATGGTAAACAAAAACAGGTCACTTCCTCCAAGTTGCTGGAAAGTTGATCTTCCTGTCCTCAATGAGTTTACAGTCTCTTGGGGAAACCAAGATATATCCGCTTACGGAACGCGTAGTGAAACCTTAGGTTTAGGAAAGTGTTTTCTTACCTATGACTGCATGCAGGAAAATTAGGTTCAAATTCAGTGAATTCTTTAGAAGGTTAGGAGAGAAATCTAAGCCTTTTAATTGACGGGGAAAAAAAATCCCCCAAACTACATACACACACACACACACACACACACACACACACACACACACACGAGATCATTTAATTACATCACTCTCTGCTGCTGCCTTTCCGGGATCTCCCCCAGGCTGGGACACACAGGCTCTGCTTCGGGTAAGGTCAAGATGCCAACTCAGGAAGCGTAAGAGAAGGAAGGAACAGAAGCCCACCCATCCCTATCTCCTCAACTGGAAAAGACCAGAAAGAGAGAGAAAAAAGGAAACAGCAACATAGACTGATAGAAACAATAAAGCAGGAATTCGAAGCTCGCGACAGAGCGACCGCTCCGGGAGCCCGGGGTTCACCGCCCCCGCGGGCAGGGTGCGCGGACTCAGCTCCGGGACCAGCGGCCGCGGGGGCGCAGAGAGGGCGGAGGGGAGAGGCGGCGGCAGCGCCCGCGAGGCCAAGGGGAGGTCGCCGGTGGCGCCTCCAGCGCTTGGAGCCCCGGTGCGCAGCGCAGCTTTGCCGCGGGACGCGGCGCCCGAAGCTCCGGCAGCGCCCGCCCTCCCTCCCGCGTCGCCCGCCAGCGCCCGCGCCCGCTCCGCCAGTGACTTCAGCTCAGCTCCACCCCCGCGCGGCGGCTGCTCGCTCCGTCCGGACCCGCGCTCGACACAAGCCCAGCCCGGGCGAGCGGCGGCCACCTGCCCGGCGCCGCCTCCGCCCGCCCCCACCGCGGCCCAACTTGGATGGAGTTGGGGTCCTGAGCGTCGGACCCCTACAGCCGCCAGCGCAGAGCCCCGCGCCACCACCTTCGGTCTGGGACCCCTCTCTTCGCTGCTCTCCGCTCCCGCGATGGGAAAAGTTGGCGCCGGTGGCGGCTTCCCAGCCCGGCTGAGCGCGCTCCTCGCCGGCGCGGGGCTCTTGGTCCTCTGCGCCCCGGGCGTCTGCGGCGGCGGCTCCTGCTGCCCGCCGCCGCACCCCAGCTTAGTCTCACGCTCGGCCTCGACCCCTAGGGGCTTTGCTCACCAGGGGCCGCCAAGCAGGGCTCCTGCCACGCCCCTGCCCCTCGTAGTGCGCCCCCTGTTCTCAGTGGCTCCCGGGGACCGAGTGCTGTCCCTGGAGCGGGCTCGGGGCACTGGGGCATCCGTGGCGGCTGCTACACGCTCCGGCCGGAGGAGACGGAGCGGAGCGGATCATGAGAAGGCAGAACGGGGAGGGGGTGCGAGTCGGAGCCCCCGGGGAGTGCTAAGAGATGGAGGGCAGCAGGAGCCTGGGACTCGGGAGCGGGACCCGGACAAAGCCACCCGCTTCCGGATGGAGGAGCTGAGACTGACCAGCACCACGTTTGCGCTGACGGGAGACTCAGCACACAACCAAGCCATGGTCCACTGGTCTGGCCACAACAGCAGCGTGAGTAGATGGGACTGAGGGCAAAGGGGTGGAAAGATGGAAAGGGTTAAAGTCGGCTGTGTGATCTGATGGAGAATTGGGGGAAATAGGGTTTCTGGACTTGGGAGATGCTGCAAACTGATCTCTGCCCACTTCCCTCAAGAGTTAACATCGCCTACTAGGAGACCAGCCTCCACCTCGCTCACCCACCAACATCATCAGAGTCCTCTCCAAATGCCACAGCTTCAAACCGAGGAGTCAAATTCCTGTTTCCTTTTGCCTCGGTCGCATTGGTGTGTGGAACTGAAGAGCAGGCAAACAAGAGAGGTTAAAGTACTCCTAATACAGAAATGAAAGGGTTAAATTTCCAGGCAGGCTGATATTCCCTCAGATGACTTTTCCTTTACTTGCCAGACTTACGCACTGGCTCAAGGAAGATTAAGAAGACCCATATATGTAGGCGTTTTATTTTATTTTATTTTTAATTTCATGCAGAGCTCCTAACCCCTTCTTCCCCACAAGGGAGAACTGCAGTGGAGAGTATAACGTGTTCTTTAGTGTCTCCTCTGCTTTAGGGGACCAAGTGGATGTAAGTTTCAGGGCAGGAACTCTCCAGCATCTTCTAACAGCACTAGTGAGTGTGTTTTGAGAACTGGGGCTTTCCAGCCCGTGAATGAGCGGTTGTTCTCCGACATGGTCAGTCTCAGGAAGATCAGATATATCCCAGTGACAACAACTCCCTGTTCTCCCCCACTGCCTGACCTCCTCTAATGAAGAGCACAAATAAAGACTTAACATTCCCTTTATGAAGGCAGGAAAGGGATTGCTGAATTCCAGGAGGCTGGATTCCAGGGACTTAGGATGCAAGTCCATGAGCTTTGGTCTTATCAGGAAAGGTTTTAGATTTTCAGAAAAGCTTGCATGTCTGCAATCCGAGGGAGCTACTCCTGTTGAAATTGAACCTAGAAACTTCAATGAGTTGAAATAGTAAAGAACTAGCTTTGATTGCAATAACTAAAAATGATTTTAAAGTGTGGAAACTTCTCCAGGCAGCAGAAAAGAACAAAAAAACCAAGGATGGGTAAAATAGGGGGAAAAATTCCCCCCATTTTACAGCTTCAACCAGGTAATTGAGATTATAGTGTTTGTAATATGCACAGGCTATGCAGCCTGGTACCTTTAGAAACATTTTCGGTTGTGATGTAATTGCCAGAAACCTTCCCAGAGAAATACCACTTTAGTGAGTTGTGCTCATTTTCAGCTTTTTAATGATAGTTGTGAACATTTTTAAATACTAGTCTGTCATTATGAATTCCTTGGGTCCACAGATATAAAGTGTATTAAGGCAAATCATGATAGATAGTATTTTGTATTGATGTCTCTGTTCTGAGAGTAGTAGCAGGGTTTTCCCTACAATTCATCTTTCATGACAGAGGCTGTGGTTTTATATAGTTCTCAGGAGTGGTTTGATCAAATAAATGAAGCTGAAATTCTTTCCATTCAAGTTCTGGAGACCCTTGCCCTCATTCCTTACCTTAACTATTATATCTCTCATATTGTAGCCACTAAAATTAATCCTCTAATTTGAACTTGAATCTTCTTAAACTGATTGAATAACTTTCCCAATGCTTTAAGTGATTAACTCAAAGCTTCTGGCTTTCAGGGGAGATTTTAAACACATCAAACATGTTAGCTCTTGTTGTATTAAGAAGTAAAAGACTTTGGACTCAAAATATTTCTGGCTTTTAATGTAATTCAAGCTGTAAAATATCACTCACCCATTAGACCTCTTTTTTTAGCTCATCTCTTGAAAGATCTTGGAAAGAAAGAGTAAAGTAGAATACATCTTTGGCAAATTTTTAACTTCCATTTAGGAAATGGTGCCAAGCACTGCCAACATTAAAAAAAATAATAATAAATGGTGTTTAAAATTCTAGTAGGGCTTCTTAGGGTCAGGGCATTGAACATGCCTGCAGGTCCAAGATAATGTAGGAAATAAGGCGATGAGTGTTAAAGTTTAGATCACTCAAATCATGTTAACTAATGAGGTGAGATATCTGCCCTCTGAAGTCTCTTATTCCATAAAGACCTCTCCTGACCCAGTCCCTGCCCTGGTCATCACACACAAAGGTGTTTTTACTTTTTCTTTTTTAAGTATATACATACAGATAGTGGATAAAGAGAAATAGTCTTTATCCATGTCCTCCAAAACAAAGCCAGTCCTACGTATCTGGACCAGACTCAGAGAGAGTTTAAAATATTTTTTAAAGGGAAAGAAAGCAGAAAGAAACTTTTTTTTTGGCAGTTTTGTAGAATGCAAAGCAGAGTGGAGACCTGATTCCAGTTCCGTTTATTTGTGGTTTGACCAAGGCAAGTTGAGTGTCCTCTGAGTGTGGATTTTCTCATCTGTAAAGTGGGGGCAATGCCTGTCAGATTAACTGCAGAGAATTGGGAGCCAGGCTATACATAAAAGGGCAATGTGACCTGAAAGCCTCACACACCTGTTTGGAACTCTCACAACAGTTCACTTTACCCCAGAGTGGAAAATCCACTAATCTAAACCTGAAGGCCAGGTTGGGGTAGAGGGGGGTATTTGGGGGGACTCATCTCTTTTCACGTTTAGATGTCCTCCCCTATAAATCTGCTCCAAAATCCCTTCAGGGCCACAGGCAATGCACATCCTCTGAACCCCTCTCATGTTTAGCAAAAAGCCTTTGCTGAGAAGAAACTCTGATTATGACAACACCTGCATTCAAGGTGCAAATGCACGGTAATTATAGGCTGCCTGTCAATCTGGTGAGGAATTCTGGATGGTTCACTCACCTCCTTCCCTTCTCTTTCCTGCCCCCTCAGCTGTTGGACTTGAGCAGTTGTATAAAGACGTGTCTGTTTTGCCTCATCTGTGGGTGTGATGTGATTCCTCTTTACTGAAGTCTCGATTGATGGAAACTGTTGCTAGAGTTGGTGGAACACCTGGGGGGATCTTCTGGCATGAAAGGTGCTGGGTATGAATCATTTGTCATGAGCTTGGTGTCGTAAGCAAGAACATATTGTTCCCACCCTACTCATCCCAGGCATGCTGTGCCCTGATCTAAATTTATATAGTAATCCTTAGAGTGTTAAAATATATATTTGCCTTTATATGTATGCATAATGGTGTATGTGTTTATTCCTTATTTCCAAGGGATTTTAAAGTGCTATAGCATTAATCTTTATAAATTTCTTTGTAGGTAGTAAGTAGGTAACAAGTGTTAATATCTCTTTTTCATATTTTTATGCCAAAGTTAGGTTTAATATTTCAGTTCACCACTCTGCCCCTTTCTCACTGGCAACTATATTACCAGATTTGTTAACAGAGGGTTTTACTTGACTTCTATTTTGCCGTGATGAGATCTTTAATGTTACATTTATCATAGCACATGATGGACTGCTTGATTTCTGTGTACTTCTTTGCTTCTAGTTGTTCTGGGACTTGACATTTACCATCCAACATTAGTGAATAAATTGAGTCCCAAAATGGGCTGACTTTTGGGGTAGATGCCTTACATTCATCATCTCACATAATTTTTCACAGAAATGTCAAGAGTAGGTGTTATTATTGTCATTACATACAGGAGGAAACTGAGGTTCCAAAAGGCTAAATGAATTGCCAAATAGACACAGGAGGTCAATGGCAGAGCGGAGACTATCACCCAGAGTGGTCCTACTCTGAAACAGCACAGAAGGGCTTGTCCAATGGACTTCAAAGTAGAACAGAAAAACTCAGACCTTTTGGAATCTGAATTTTAGATAATCCTATCTTGAGTTAATTTCTGAGGATGGTGGAGGAGGACGTACTCTTAGCTGGAAGCTCCGTCTCCTTGTAGAAAAGCGAGGACATTAACATGTGCCTGTCACATTGCACCCTTTACCTTAAGTAGTGATTTGGTTGTTCTCTCATCCACCCACCTCTTCATCTTCAGTGAGACATGGAATCTGCACTTGGTGATTCAGTGAGCAAGAGGTAACCTGTGATCATTCAGCTTTCAGCTCAGTTGTTCTTTAGGAATACATTCCTTTTCTAATTTAATGACAAATCTGATATTAGAGACAGGTTGGCTATGAATGCTTGACTTGGCTATACATTTTGATATAGTTTATTTTGGGGTGGGGGGAGCTGACATTTTACAAAGTAAAATGATAAAAGATTTTAGCTTTCTCTAGCAAGCCCACATAATTCCTTCTCTGATCAGTACTTAATGCTATATGAATGCTAATGTGGTGTGATTTGGAAGACAGTGGATTTGAAAGCAAACAGATTTGAGTTTGAATCTTAGCTGTCCTGCTAACCAGCACATTGCCTTGAGTAAGTCACTTAAATTCTTTGAACCTCAGTCTCCTCATCTAAAATATGGGGATAGTATATCTTTTGGAGGTTTTTTCCTAAAGATGCAACATCATGTATACAAAACGCTTTGTTCATAGTAAATGCTCAATAAATGCTACTTACTTTTCTTACATGAAGAAAGAGTTCTCCACTAGAATTAAGAATTGTGGGTTATAATCCTAGCTTTATACAAAAATTGGATATATAGTCATAGCACATAGAAATGTTGTGGCCTCAATTTCATCCTCTGTAAAATGGCACTAACAGACTAAACTCCTTTACAGGTCAAAACTAATTTAATCCCTTGTTTATATAGATACTGCGTACCTACTGCATTTAAGTAAAGTGCACTAGGGAATGTTGGGGATGCAGAAATGACACAATGACCTATACCCTTGACCTGTAAGGGAACAAACCTTTTATTTCATAAGATTCTTCCTTTTTCCTCAGTTCATATGCATATCTATTTCGGGGAAATCAAGTAATTTGAGATCTCAGCAGGACTTCATTTCAATCTGGGCACATGAGTTTGCAGTAAAACATAGTTTATTAGGTTTATTATATTACGTCTTCACGTTAAGGAACTTGCTATTTTTGGACCCCCAAAAAATGCCTAATGTGAAATTGGAAAGTAAAAATTTCTTAGATATTTAATGAGATTTTCTAGAGAACATTGACATGAATATTGACTCTCAGAATTATGTCCACATTCTTTTAAAGAGAGACCTTAGAAATTCATAGGCTAGGGCAAAAAAAGCAGATATACTAATCTCATGTATGTGTAAGAATAATAATTGCTCCCATTTAGGAGTAATTGCTATGTGCCAGCATTATGCTAAGAACCTTACACAAACTATCATATTTACTTTTAATTCTGCAAATATTTATTGTGCTCCTACTATTTGTCATTCACTGGCATAGGGTTATTTGTGAACTGCTACACAAGGTGAAAAGAAATAATTCCTGCCCTCAGTGAGCTCTTGGTCTTGTACCCAAGAAACTTCTTAAGAGACAGCGGGAGGTACATATTCTCTAAGACAGAACATGCTGTAGGAGGTCAGGGGAGAGTTGAGCATCTTCTAGCTGGGGTGGCTTTCAAGCTGGATTGTAGAGTAGGTACTTCAGACCAACCTTGAAATGTAGAGAAGATTGTAAGTAACAGTTAGAAATTATTACAAAGATATTTTTAGCTGAATGGATGTCATGACTAAAGGTCGAGAGAAGAGATGTAAACATTCCTCTTTATATCCAGGAATTTAAATTACTTTATTTAAAAACTATGCTTAATTAAAGTTTTAATCTTAGGAATGATTGAAAAATATGAGTTAAGCAAAAAATATACACATCAACCTTGTATTAAATTTGGGTACATTCCAAGCCCAGTAGGAAAATAAAAACCTTTATGGTCACTGAGAGAAATGATTACCCCGATTTGCACATTAAATCTTAGCTGGAGTCATCATTGTTTCATTTTTACCTTGACATTTTCCATACAGAGTTTTCACAAAAGGACTTTCTTTTGTTTAAGTTCTTGATGAGAGAAATCACTGCTCAGACTGCCTCAAGGATACATTAATTTGGCTCTTTGCCCATTCATGTTCAGTCACTAAATGTATGTAAAATATTTGTCCTGTTTTTGTGTTTGTCTCCATCACTGTTCCTTATTTTGTGGCTAAAAGGTGTAGAGAAGGCACTCGTGTCTCCTGGAGGGGAAACTGGCCAATCTCCGCGGTGGCCATAGGGATGAGAGAGAAGAGATATGTTCATTGCGAGGTAAGGCCCGGCCCCATGCAAGTGGAGTGGTTCCGCTCAAGGAGCTCAAACTCTACTCCAGTTGTTTGGGTGGAGTAGGCAAACAGTTGGCAAGAAACAAAGGTGGAATCTTACTGTGCAATGTTTATAATGAAAGAACAGAGCTTGTTCTAGAATGTAGATAGAAAAAAAAAAAAAGGGTGTGAATGCTCTGTCCGAAATCCTATGTGAGATTTTATACACACATAAAAGATATTGTGTCTATTTCTGTAGCACACCTGAATGTTTTTATACCACTTGAGATCAGTTACAGCCCTTTTTTTCTCTTTGCAAAATGCTTCAGTTTTCAAAGATCGACACATTACTTCCATTACTGAATATATTTTTTTTCTCACCACAATTCTATAAGTTAGGAAAGACAGGTGTCATCTTCACTCTCAGATAAAGAAACCAAGAGGTTGCTATTAAGTAGGTCAGTTCGTGGAAGAAGAAGGTCAGATAACATTTGGTCACACTGTGGGACTGATTCTTGGTTTGGCCCACTGCTGGCTTGCTGCAGGCAAAAGTTGGAACATAGCTGCACCCTAGCCTCTTGGTTTGTCTGAAACCCATGCACCTGTGTCCATAAGGTTTTCCACTGTGGGAAGAAGAGGGAATATTGGCTGTAGAGCTCCTGAGTTCTAGGTTCAGCTTTTCAAGTTGTTTGTCTTGGGTTCCAGAAAAAGTACCCTCATGAAAAGTCATGCTCTTGTTTAAACCTCTGAAGTTACCTTAAAGAGTGATGATGGGATCTTCTGGAAGTGAGGTTCCCAGGAATAACCTGTCTGCCAAATGTGTTCCACCGCCAATGGACTTCAGAGATGAGATTACTTGTGACTGGGTTTATTGCAATAGCAGCTTGAGGGTAGAAAGGAGGTACAGCCATTTCTTCCGCTCTTTAATTTTCTTAGGTAGATAAAATCTAGTTACAAGTAATATTAAAGGTGGTCTTACTGCCTCTTTTCTAAATAGGAAACCTAGAGAATCAATCAACATTTCGGAGCCAAACTAAAGGAGTGCCTGTTGTTGCTAATGGGTTTTACTTGCTCAAGTATTATAATTGAGTTACCACCTATTGCTTTTTCTATTTCTGACTTTTGGGGTGAGAGTGGTAGAAGTGGGCAAAGAAAAGTTTGCTAAATATCAGGGACAACTCTATATAGATAAGACACCTTGATTATAACAGAAGTCTCCTGTAACAATAGTAATATGAATAACCACCAATGTAGTGAACAGCTTCCCTGGAAATATAATCTGGAACGTCACCATATGATTTCACTAGATTCTCACAATACGTTTATGAACTACACATTGTTATCCTCATTCGAAAGCTGTAGAAGTTAAGCTTAAACAACTTGCCCAAAGTTACCCAGCTAGCAAGTGGCAGAGCTGGGATTTGATTTTTGCCCTTTCGAGCACCAAAGCTCTTTCTGCTAAATCATACTTTGGGTTTATTTTTGTATAAGTTTATTTTTGAATGGGTTTATTTTTTTGAGTTTCTTTAGAAAGAACTCCACAGTTCAGTGCAGATGGGGTGGTAGGGGAACTCTTGGTATGAATGATACATCTTGGGGGTCTCGTTTTCACTTCACCCCATTGTCAGGTCACTGACACTTGGCAATAAGCCACTCCGTGATGCAGCTTGGCTTGAAGTGCTAACCTCTGTCCATTCCCACAAGTGGCTTCTGGGGGTTATTAATGTCTGTCATCCTGTTATCCTGGGAGGATGTGTGGGATGGGCTGTTTGGTTTCTCCCTGCTGATTAATGACCCTAGAGTGGTAGTGTGCACAATGTGTACACTTTTTAAAGAAAGTGCTAGTAAGAATCATGTTATCAGACAACCAACTAATCATGTGCCCTAGAACCAATGGATTGATGCCTCTAGTCACCTTTCCCTAACCAGAGTAACAAGGGCTATTGAGACATAAAATTATGAGCCATCAATCCCTCTGCTCCAGGACCTTTGCTGGTTTGGGGCCGAATGGTGGGTGGGCGGGGTGGAGGGGGACGCAGAATAAAAGTGAAAGATCTTCCCCTTATCTCAGCAATTCCCACTGTACATTCTTGATTATAGTTGTTAAAGAGAAAAAGGCTATTTTAGGCACATTCAACACCCTGGTTTAGAAATGTATCATCTGCAGACCTGCTCGCCCTGACTTGTATTTTGCTGAAATAATAGAAGAATTCTTAACTGGGCAGGCATGGGCTCACTCATAGGTGCCTGGGGCAGTATTTCACAAAATACTGTCCTCATGGGTCCTGCTTCTGAATGTCCTGATGGGGAGAAGGGACGGGGAATCTGTATATTTTAGAAACTCCCTAGGAGAGTCTTGGGAACACTTAGGTTTGAAAATTATTTCCTTGAGATTTGCACATGAGTTTAAGAGTCCATGGATTTCTTCCATTATCTGCATAATTTTGTGTTAATATGCTTTAATTTTTCCCATGGAGAGATGTATCCCACAGTGTTTTATCAGCTTCTCAATGGAAACCATGACCACCTGCAGTGAAGACCTGGTGGAATGGAAGGCCTTATAAATCACATGGGATAGTATAGAGTCATCCAGGTGAAATTTCTGTCATTCAGTGTATACTAAAAAATTATCTTTCATGGCTGTCCACATAACCATGGGAAAAATATGTCTTAAGTGGCAAAAAATAGTCATGATTTAAAATTCAACATAATTTATTGTGTTAATTGCCAACTCTACTATCCACTAGATATGTGAACTTGTGCAGTTCACTCTATAACTCTGTATAACTCTGTTCTTAGTCCCCTCATCTGTAAAATGAGGATAATAATGATACATTTCTTATATGGTCACTTAATGGTTAACAGAGATAATAGAACTTCTTTTTTTTTTTCTTTTGAGACGGAGTCTTGCTCTGTTTCCCAGGCTGGAGTGCAATAGCATGGTCTTGGCTCACTGCCACCTCTGTCTCTTGGGTTTAAGCGATTCTCCTGCCTCAGCCTCCCGAGTAGCTGGGATTACAGGCACCCACCACCATGTCCAGCTAGTTTTAGTGTTTTTAGAAGACATGGGGTTTCACCATGTTGGACAGGCTGGTCTTGAGCTCCTGACCTCAGGTGATCCACCCACCTCGGCCTCCCAAAGTGCTGGGATTATAGGTGTGAGCCACCATGCCCGGCTGAGGTAATAGAACTTCTTAACGGAACATCTGGCATATACTAAATCATCAATAATGGTTAGCTGTTATTAGTGTTTCATTGATATTAATAGTGCTCCAGTATGGCCTACTAAAAGATGTTTATAATATGACACTTGTGATGTTGCTTCTGTTTCTGCATTTAGGTTCTCTCACTTCAGTTCTGTTTCCTTATGTTGAAGATTGGGGCACTGTCCTAATCTTTTTAGCATCCCTCTCAGCATCTCTAACTGTTTCCATTTAATACTTGCATACTAAATATTTGCTATTTTATTGCTATTTCCTTGGGAAAGCTGGTTTTTTTTTCCCCTGTTTTATGATCAAACTTTGTACTTATGTGTTGTAGAATAATGAAGTCATTAAAAAATTGATTATATAAATTTTTATAAATTTTATAAATGTTATAAATTTATAAAATTTATATAATCTTTTAATGACTTCATTATTCTATATAATGATTATATAATCATTGATTATATAATCAATCTTTTATGATTATATAAATTATTATAGATTTTTAATTGGGAAACTGTCCGCAAAATACCAGAATAAGGTTATGAAATGGCACAAACTTAAACCCATTAATCAAGGGTTTTTTTGTTTATGTTGTTCTCTCATATATCCCAAGTCTCTAGAAGTACATCTGGAGGCCAGGCGCCATGGTTCACACCTGTAATCGCAGCACTTTGGGAGGCCGGGGTGGGCAGATCACTTGAGGTCAGGAGTTTGAGACCAGGTTGGCCAACATGATAAAACCCTGCCTCTACTAAAATAAAAATATTAGCCAGGCATGGTGGCAGACACCAGAAATCCCAGCTACTCAGGAGGCTGTGGCAGGAGAATCGCTTGAACCTCGGAGGTGGAGGTTGCAGTGAGCCAAGATGGTGCCACTGCACTCCAGCCTGTGTGACAGAGTGAGACTCCATTTCAAAAAAAGAGAAACATACATGGGAATAGTAAGGGTCTGAGACAGATTTTTTTCAATTATTATATACTGTCAAATTAAGCTTTTGTTAAAAAAAAAAAGTGGGAAAGGTAAGACTCAAAATGTTTGCCAGTGATTATGATGAATGTTAGGATTCTATGCAAGGTTGCTTTTGTTTGTTCATTCTTTCTGTCATTTCTCAATAAATGTGTATTGCTTGAGTTATTTTTAAAAGTTATTTTAAAATGAAAATAAAGAGAGAGCAAACGAGTTTCTGAACTTGGCCTCATTAAAACTGAATTCCAGGCAACAACTGTGCAAAGAGCTCACATTCGAGTTGCCTGTTTCCCTTCTAATCACTATTGTTGGGAAACAGTCTGGTGTCCAGGCCTTTTGCAAAACAGAAAGATCTCTCTGTGTCTGTCTCCTGGGTATGCAGCAGCATGTGCTACCAGGCCTTTTGTTTATCATTGCCTTTGTTGATTTGAGAGAGAATGATCTATGGTAATTTCACCAACCTGAGTATATGTATCTCAGAAATTCCTCTGACCTCCTTTCAGCCAATAAAACAACATATATTTTAGTTTAAATCGCAATCTCTGTCCTGATTCTGGTCTCCATCTCCACATCATATAAGTACATATAAATATATACATAATAAAGGTGTTCACTCTTGTGTATCTGCATACATTCACAGCAACATAAACATCAATATACAACATTTAAGTCTCCACTCTTAAAAATGAAATATTGGTATCATAAGGCCATGGTAATGATGTTTACTGATTGTGGGTGCTGAGTGGAAGGAGAACTCCAGAACAAGGAGAGATGTAAAAAACAAAAAACAACAAAAAAAAAGAGAGGTGATAGAGAGACAGCAACAACAAATATATGGAAGACAGAGAATGAGTAAGAGAGAGAAGAAAAGGGAGAGGAAGAAGATGAGGGAGAGGGAGGGAAAAGAGAAGAGAAAGAACATAAGCGCATGAGAAAGGGAGAGAGAGACAGAAGGAAAGTCAGAGAGAAGAGGCAGATTGAGAAGAGGAGGAAAAAGGAAAGATGAGAGATAGAGAGACCACAGGCAAAGAAAGCTATATTGGGAGATAAAGACAGAGCTGTGATGGAGGCATATAAACAAAGCAGGAGAATCGTGAAAAGAGAGGGATGAAAATAAAAGGCAAAAGTGTCAGTGAGTGTGTTAGACTCTTCTCACACTGCTAATAAAGACATATCCAGGACTGGGTGATTTTTAAAGGAAGAGATTTAATTGACTGATAGTTCAGCATGGCCTGATGGCCTCCAGAAACTTATAATCATTGTGGAAGGGGAAGCAAAGAGATCCTTCTTCACATGGCAGCAGAAAAGAGAGGTACAGAATGAAGGAGAGGGAAAGCACCTTATAAAACCATCAGATCTTGTGAGAGCTCACTCAATATTATGAGAACAACATGGAGGTAACCACTTCCATGATTCAGTTACCTCCCACTAGGTCCTATGTGTAGGACCCCTTCCAGATTGTTTTCATGGTCCATCATTGAGTGTCTATGGTTTTTCCAAATGCATAGTGCGAGCTGTCAGTAGATCTACCATTCTGGGAAATGGAGGATATGGTCCTCTTCTCACAGCTCCACTAGGCAATGTCCCATGGGGAATCTGTGTGGGGACCCCAGCCACACACTTCCCTTCTGCACTGCCCTAGCAGAGGTTCTCCACGAGGGCTTCACCCCTGTAGCAAACTTCTGCCTGGATATCCAGTCATTTCAATACAACCTCTGAAATCTAAGCAAAGGTTCCCAAACCTCATTTTTTGTATTCTGCACACCCACAAGACTGACACCATGTGGAAGCTGCCAAGGCCTAGGGCTTGCACCCTCTGAAGCAATGAGCTGAGCTGTACTTTGGCCCCTTTTAGCCACAGCTAGAGCTGAAGCAGCAGAGATTCAGGGCACCATGTCCCAAGGCTGCACGGAGCAGGTCCACTAAAGTATTTTTCCCTCCTAGGCCTTTGGATCTCTGATGGAAATGCCTGCTGTGAAGGTCTCTGGCATGCCCTGGAGACATTTTCCCCATTGTCTTTGCGATTAACATTTGGCTCCTCGTTACTTATGCCAATTTCTTCAGCAAGTTTGAATTTCTCTCCCTCCCCTCAATTTCTTTGCTTCCTCTTGAATGCTTTGCCACTTAGAAATTTCTTCCACCAGATAACCTAAATCATCTCTCTCAAGTTCAAAGTTTCACAGATCTCTAGGGCAGAAGCAGAATGCTGCCAGTCTCTTTGCATAGCAAGAGTGATATGTGTCTTCATCCAAATCTCCACTTGAATTGTATCTCTTGGAATTCCCACTTGTGGGAGGAACCCAGGGGAAGGTAGTTGAATCATGAGGGGCAGTGTTTCCTGTGCTATTCTCACCATAGTTAATAAGTATCACAAGATCTGATGTGTTTATCAGGGGTTTTTGCTTTTGCTTCTTCCTCATTTTCTCTTGCTGCCACCATGTAGGAAGTGCCTTTCACCTCTTGCCATGATTCTGAGACCTCCCCAGCCATGTGGAACTGTAATAAGTCCAATTATACCTCTTTTTCTTCCCAGTCTTAGATATGTCTTTATCAGCATGAAAAAAGACTAATACAAAGAGTGATCTTTACTTTGGTTTGCAACAAGTTCCTCATCTCTATCCGAGATCACCTTAGCTTGGACTTCTTCATTGTCCATGTCACTATCCGCATTTTAGTTAAAGCCATTCAACAAGTTTCTAGGCAGTTTCAAATTTTCCCACACCTTCCTGTCTTCTGAGCCCTCCAATTCTCTAGGAAGTTCCAAACTTTCCCAGATTTTCCTGTCTTCTTCTGCACCCTCCAATTCTCTAGGAAGTTCCAGACTAACATCTTTCTGTCTTCTTCTGAGCCATCCAAACTGTTCCAATCTCTGCCTGTTACCAAGTTCCAAAGTTGTTTCCACATTTTTGGGTATCTTAAAGCAGTGCCCCACTATTCAGTACTAATTTACTGTATTAGTTCATTCTCATTCTGCTAATAAAGATATACCCAGGACTGGATAATTTATAAAGGAAGGAGGTTTAATTGACTCACAGTTCAGCATGGCTTGGGAGGCCTCAGGAAACTTACAGTTATGGCAGAAGGGGACGCAAACTTGTCCTTCACATGGCAGCAGGAGAGAGAAGTGCAGAGTGAAGAGGGGAAAAGCCCCTTATAAAACCATCAGCTTTCATGAGACCTCACTCTCTATCATGAGCAAGAACAGCATGGAGGTAACTGCTCCCATGGTTCAGTTATCTCCCACCAGGTCCCTCCCATGACACTTTCGGATTATGGGAACTATAATTTAAGATGAGATTCGGGTGAAGACATAGCCAAACCATATCAGTAAGTGAGAAGAACTTATAATCAAGTCAAGGGTATAGAAGAACTGGGTCCTAAGAAGACTGTGCCCTTCCAAAAGCACAGTGCCTCTTTTGCCTTTTGCTTTGAGTGATTTTGCACCCAGCCATGTCAGATGGTTAGCAGAGGCAGCCTCTTGCATGTGTGATGGCTTTGAAGCCATATGTTGGTCAGAGGGGTGTGGAGTGGAAAACGTTCATGTAGTATTTATGCATTGTTAAGAATCTCTTAAGAATGATTTCATTTTAGAAGTGTGACTGATGTGTAGATGGTGGAAAGAAAACTTTTAACCTTTCCTTTTATACCAGTTCTGAATTTTTAACATGGGCATGCATTTCTTAAATAATAAAAATACTAAAACATGTTTTAAGTGGCTGTTGTGTCAGCACTGTGCTGAGCTCTGGGAATACAAAGATGAATAAGATCTGATCTTTACCCTTGAGGGTGCATATTCTGGTGGAAATAGACCCATAAACAGATAAATTGCAATTTACTGTGATAAGTGCATAATAGCTGTAATAGAATTTTGTGCAAAGTGCTATAGGAGCAAAGATGAGTGGGGGACAGCTAATTTTGCCTGAGAGTGGGAGGCAAGGTTTTAAAGGAAGTGACATTTAAGCTGGGTCTTCATACAAGTGTAAGAATTTTGCAGACAGAATAGGGCAGGGTAGGAGAAAAGGCCATTTATGCCTGTTTTTAACTCTCTATATCTTGGGTCTTGGGTTGGTCTTAGGTTGTTAGCACAATCACCAAGCTGTGACTGGGAGAACACTTTCTTCATCGTCTTAATGTCTAAGATATTTGGAACCAAGGCTAACAGTGTTTTAAAATATCAGATTAGACTCCACATCTTAGAGTGTCCTGTTAAGTTCTTGTCCTCAAACTGGACAAAGTAATCTGATTTTCTCAGAGATAAGTTGCTCCCCTAAATCTTCACCCCACCAATACTTACAATCAAGAATGCACATGCACATGCACATACACAAATCCATTTTAAAGCATCACCATCTTCTCTCTTCATAGTTAAATCTGATTAGCACAATGGCGATGGGATTTTTTATTGGTTATTCTGTATGTTTCTGCTTTTAAAGACTTAAAAGTGGTTGTTTTTGGTATTTTCTTGGACATGCTTCTCAAATCGGTATTAGAGACAAGTATATTGCAATGAACTGGATTGTTACCACTTATGATTAAAGCATGATATTTTTTATAGCAGTAAGAAAATGCAATAGACTATTTCACTCCATATATTTAGTGTACAGTGTATGTACACTTCTGTTTTTCTTGTCTATCTTCACCACAGAAAGGGTGAAGCTGGGGAGGAAATGTATATATAGTCAGAGACAGAGGGCATATGTGCTCTCAGGGCTGGCTTACCAGCCAGTGAGTAGTTGAAGAGATCCTTTATGGTCTTTCAATTCCATTCCTTCCTTGCTTGTAAGTCTCCGCAGACTGTTGTTTGAGATAATGTTACAAGGTCTCGATCTGGCTTTAGGGTGTTGTCACTTTAGAAATTTTTGCTTCGCATTTAATGCTAGGTAGTAGAGAATCAATTTAGGAATTTCATCATTTTAAGACAAAAATTAGTTAAGAAAGAGCTTTTCAGCAGATCCCAAATATGTCCTGAGACAAATGAATGTCTATCCTCAAAGAGTAGGAATTAACACCCTTCCAAGTCACCTAAGCCTTGGTTTAATACCCTCTATGAAAGTTTCATCGATATTAATTTAATTTAAATTAAAATCTTAGGGCAGGGAGAAGGGAAAATTGTATTTGCCTTAAAAGCTCATCAACTTTATAAGTAGCCTAGTACCTCTTACTCAACTTAAATGTGGGTATTAAAAATACCTTTAAAGAAATGTTTGCATTCCCCATTAGAAGGAAAGACTTAATCTTTTGTTGCAGGTAGGACTTGAGGTAGTTTAACATAGGGTTTGCCAAATTATAGCCCATGGGCTATATCTGTCCTACCACCTATCTTTTTATTCCCATAAGCTAAAGATGGTTACTACATTTTTAAATGACTGGAACATCTAAAAAAGAATGATATTTTGTGATATGTGAAAATTATTTGATATAAAATTTTGTTGGAACATGGCCACACTCATTCACTGACATATGCCTATGACTGCTTTCCTGCTACAACAACAAAGTTGAATCGTTGTGACAGAGACTGTATAGCTCACAAACCTAAAATAGTTACTCTCTGACCCTTTCCAGGAAAGTTTGCCAAGCCCTGATTTAGGAGATTGGAGAGAATGTCAGCAGTAAGGCACAGTAAAGGTCCTGTGATTGTCATCTGCATGCCAACTTCAGAGTGTTTTTTGGACCCTTGGTTTTCCTGGCTCAAAAGCATACATATTCCTGACCATTGCAGATTTCCAGTCACAAAGTGGATCATCTGTTTTCCATCCCTGCCCCTTTGCTCAAGCTGTTTAAAACTTTGCTGCCTCTGTTTAAAAACTCAATCTCCCATGTCTGTAGCCACTTAAATCCTTCCCATTAAGTCCTCATTTCGATATCACCTACTTTCTGAGGAATTCTTCAACACTTTCAAGAAGAAGGGAAGCCTGAATGTTATGAAGAAAAGATCTGATCTTATGTGCCAGGTCATACTCTCTATGTCTCCCTCCAAGCACTAAGCATCATATAATGTGTGTTCCGATTAATAGTGAGTTTCTCAAGGGCAAGGCTTCATTTCATTTATTTTTATATGCCATATTTGGCACATAGGTGGTTTGCAATAAGCATATTTTTTTCCAGGACACTAAAGCAATATATAATCTTTTTATTTACCTCTCTTAGTATAGAAGATAAATGATCAGCATTGATATACCATAAAGAAAGGCTGCCTGGATATTTTTCACTGTCCTGATTCCTGAAGTATAAACTATCTGAGTTGTCTCATCCAAATTGCTCTACAAAAGTGGCCAAAAATGAGACACAGGGAGAGGGAGAGGGGAGAGAGAAGGAGACAATGAGTGAGAGAGATAGAGAGAAAAGAGCATAGATTCAGATCAAATCAGATACACTGAAGGTCACAGCTCCCTTGTGGCAGGGAGGGTAGGGGTACACTTTGATAAAGCATACTGTTCCAGTAGATAGGATGGGCTGATGGCTGCCTGGCAGGGATAGCACTGCCAAAGGCCTGAGAGAAAATAGCTTCATGCTCTTCATTTAAGGAGCTGACGCGGGAACAAGCCCCCATGATACAAAGTCTCAGCAGAGCAAGAACGTTTGAAAAATGACAAGGACATATTGCATTATGAGAAATATAAAATTGCATTTGTGATAATGGACTGAATTGAGAGCACTGTGACAACAAGAGAAAAGATTGTAGGTTGAACCTACATTTTCTTTCAGGGACATTTACCTGGGGGGTAAATTGAGAGTTGCTGGGTTTATCAAGTGAGTTTGGGTATGGTAGAATTTCAATTAAAGGTAGGTAAGGACTGTTATATACTTAGGACTTGGATAATAGTTAATATAATAATAAATAACACTTACTGGTTTTTTACTATGATGTGCCAGACACTATTTGAAGGGAAACACATATCTGGAACAATAGGAAGTAGGTACGGTTATTATTCCCTAGACATGAGTACAAGGAGTTGTACTATTCCAGCACAATAGGAAGTAGTGCCAGTCATTATTCTCTAAAAAGTCTAGGCTAAGCTACCTAACCTAGAATGAGAGGTTAAGTAACTCACCCAAGCTCACATAGAAAGCAGATGGTAGAATTGGGAGTTGGGAAGTTGGGGGTCTAAAAACCCCAGACAGTTTAGACCCCGTGCAGTTGGGGTCTGAAAAGCTCGTCTCTTAACCGCTATATTCTGCTGCATTTAGAATACTATGATATATCATCAAGTAGCCTCAGATTTTTCCTGTATTTAGTGATTGTTAATTATACCTAGTACATGTCAGGCGTACAACAGGTACTGGGAATTCATTCATGGTCAAAACCACTCATGCCCTGTAGGCTTTGAGACATTATGATCCAGGATTCTTTCTGGGAAGTAGGCTTTTCAAAACCCTCAAAGCTAACTCATTCTTTTGGAGTTAATTGAAAATACTTAGAGGAAACTTTTTTTTCTTTTTTTGAAATGAGATGAACATTTTTAGGCAACAGGTGGAGTGCTGGTTGTCATGGTTTAAATACCATAAAAATGCATTTACAGAAATCCATATCTACAGAGACAAACACGGTTCTTCTTGCCATGGACATTGTTGAATTAGTATTTGTGTGTGTGGCTGTATGTGAAGGACATTTATATAGACACACATGTCTCTGCTTCTGCTTCTACATCTATATTATAAGCTATACTTACACCTGAAACTGGATAATTGCATTCAGCATCTCTGCTTTGTCTTCAAATTTTGAGGCAAATTCTGTTATATAAGGATGCAATAAAACTGCAGAGCTACTTTCCTGTGAAAACCAGGGTGCTTGCCCCACTGGTATGATTAAACAAACAATTTATGTGTACATGAAAAAAATGATGAAATTGTTTAAAGTTCAGTAATAGTTAAATAAGGCACTGTTTTAAAAATAGAACTAAAATGATAGTCATTTTGCAAAGAATTTTGGGTTCCTTTCTTTTTATAATAGTTTGTTCTGTCACCTGGAAAATGCTTCTCTCTATTTAAAAGTTGTTCTTTTTTCCTCCCAAATCAGATTAGTTAGATTGCGTGTGTGCACTTGCTAACTTGTTAGATTTCACCTTAACATTTAAGTTGCCTGAATTCAATCAGAATAAAGTTGGATTGTCTGACCTCGATTTATTATTAAGACTTCCCTGTAGCTAACTTGTTTGTATTTTTAATGGACTTTACTACTTTTAGACCTGCTTAAATTTTATTTATGCTCAATTCTTTTCAAAATTGTGAGTTTATAACTTCATTTCATTTCTTTGTTAAAACAATTGGTACATGTGGGTAACTTCTCCTGCACATTGATTTAGACTGTAACAGAGTTTCTTACAATGTGGTATTTGGACCACTGTCAAGAAAGAAAACCAGGATAATAAATGTTTTTTGCGTCTTTTAGACAAAGCCATTTTTGTAATCTCCCAGTCTGGGATGACTGACAAAATATTTCCTTCCCAGAAGTTGCTGTTCTCTGGCCTTTCTGTAGGATCCTCATTTTCTTCTTTTGATGATTTAATTCAGTCACATTCACTTTTTTCCTGAATTCCTGGTAGTTTAACTAACTTGTACCATCAGGAAATGCCCTAATATGTTTCCCCAAGACTTCCCTACCAAACACTCTGCTTTATTCATCGCTTGCCCCATCTCATCTCTCACTACCACCCACATTGGTGTTTATCACATTGTTTGCTGAGGGATATAAGCAGAGAAATATAAATGCTTTTACACTTCCCCCTGCATCCACTGGAAGATAGAGATTATTGCCACCTTGTTGAAGAGGGATAAGGATTAAGTAGCACCATGCATCCTGCTGGCTTAATTCTTTGAAGGAGACACTGCAGAAAGCCTTGGTATTTTGACATACTATTCTTTTTTTTTTTCCTTTTAAACAACGTGGTGTGGATATTTGTCACACATATATATTTATAATCCTGTAAAAAATGCAGGCAAGTGACTGAATGCAAAATGTCTGTCTGTCCCATCGTGATGCTGTCATTTCTCAAAATTGTGATCGCTCTTATGTAGATAGGTTCTAGCAAAGCTGTGCTGAAGAGAGAGGAATGTCAAGGAGTTCAGCAGGTGGAGCTGTTCCCTACGAGACAGTGCTGAACCTGGCTCTTCAGTTGGGGCTCAGCTGTTCACTAACAAGTGCCCAGCATGTCAAGGCCATGGGCTCTTGTTTGCTTGGCAGAGGCCACGTAGCTGGAGGATCATGCTTTTTCTTTAAACCCAGGTGATGTTCCACATGGATATTCCTTGTATATGATGAGATGGGGCAGTTGTGTGCCTAGCTCTGTGGCTGACCATTTTGATACTCAGTCCCATCATCTGTGGTCAGCAAAGAGTTACAGGAGGAAGGAGAGGGTAATGGTTAAAAATGTGGACGCATGCACCAACAGTTTTGAGTTTCTTTTACTAACTCTGCATCTTCGTTTTAGTATTATTAACCCTATCATTTGCTTAACTTTTGTCAGGGCTAACAACACAGAAATCATACTCCTTTGAAGTGGTTCAAAGTCTAATGGGAGAAATAAATAGTTGAAATATAATTTGGTATGTGCAATACACAGGTATTTACAGATAAGGAGAATCTAGCCAAATGGGGGTGGAGTAAGGGGAGGGTATCAGCAAAGATTTTGAAGAAGGTATCACATATGATGTTTCTGGTAAATATAAAAAATAAATAGGATTTTCCAGGTGAAGACATGAGAAAAGCAAGCTCTAAGGAGAAGAATCAGCATGTGCAGCACCTCAGAGAATAAAAGGGAACAGCCCATGAAAAGAAGGGAGAGTGCAGAGTGGAAGATGGGGTGGGAGATGAGGCTGGAGAGAAAAACTGGCATCATATCATGAAGGGCCTTGCAAACTAGACTGAAAGTGTTTGGGGCTGGACTCAGTGGCTCACACCTGTAATCCCAGCTGAGTGGGAGGCTGAGGTGGGTGGATCACTTGAGAGCAGCAGGCTGGGTAATATGGCGAAACCCCATCTCTACTGCTACTTGGGAGGCTGAAGTGGGAAGATGGCTTGAGCCCTGGAGGTAGAAGTTGCAGTGAGCTAAGATTGTGACACTGCAGTCCAGCCTGACAGAGCCAGACCCTGACTCAAAAACAAAAACAGCAAAACAAAGCAAAACGTTTGGAGTTTATTGTGAGGGTATTTAGGAGTGACATAATGAGCATCTCAGTCTGGAAGAAAAACATATGTAGCAAAAATACGCTGGGTGCGTGAAACACTGGAAAAAGGGAGAGCAGCTGCAAAGCCACTTGTAGAAGCCATTCATCTATTGAACTCATTTTCAAGGCATTGTGTGAGTGCCGGACCGTGGATACTGATGGTGCTTGTGATTTTTACACATACTTTCTCAAGATAACACTATAGAGGGCAGGGCCAGTGCACACAGTCTGTCACAAAACATGTATGATCAAGAGTGGTACCTTTTGTCTGTTATATACTACTTCGCCTTTTGCTTTTGGAGGTATAACATATGTCCTTAGCAATTTTAGAAACTAGATACAGGGAGGCCTGTGCTAGGAGTCAGGATACCTTGGTCATGGCCCCAGTTCCACCACAAATTTCCTGTGTATCTAATGATAGTAATTTTAGTTCTTCGAGCTTTTTTTTTTTCATTCCAAAATGACAATGCCAGAGTGGACAATAATGAAGGCCTTGTCTGTTCCGTAACCCTGGCAATGTGATGCTACCTGTGATCTAGTGATGATGGCATTGAAGAAGAACTAGGAGAACCACAGGTGAAATTGGACAGTACACTCAAGTACTAATGATTGAGAGGGCTTTCTAGGAATAGAAAGTATGCATTTGGGCCAGGCGCAGTGGCTCATGCCTGTAATCCGAGCAGTTTGGGAGGCTGAGGTGGGTGGATCACCTGAGGTCAGGAGTTCGAGACCAGCCTGATCAATATGGAGAAACCCCATCTCTACTAAAAATCCAAAAGTAGCTGGGCGTGGTGGCACATGCCTGTAATCCCAGCTACTAGGGAGGCTGAGGCAGGAGGATCACTTGAACTGAGGAGGCGGGAGGTGTGTTGAGCTGAGATTGTGCCGTTGGACTCCAGCCTGGGCAATAAGAGTGAAACTCCATCTCAAAAAAATAAATAAATAATAAATAAATAAAAAGAAAGTATGCATTTGAGCCATACTAAGAAATTTTAGTATAGACCAGGGCGCAAATAAAATATACAAATGTAGGCTGTGGATAAATCTTCTGAGCATACATATGATGTTAAATATTCAAAGTGAATATTAAGTAGCTTTAAGGAATAGAGGACATCTACTTTTTTCATCGCTATGCCTAACACAGCGCCTTTCTCCCAGTAGTATTTAAGAAATGTCAGTTGTTGAGGATGATTTAAAACATTTTTGAGCATAGTTGAACACTTAGGCCAGAAGAGCACTTGTGGTTTCAGCTGCTTTTCGCAGCACGGGTTTGCTGTGCCACAAAATCCAAGCTCCCACCACAAGCTGATGTTTGCAAAAATCAATCACTAGTGGGAACTCTGCTAGAATCCGCATCTCCTGGGCACACATTTTAATATCATTTCCTCCTCCCAAACCTCTGCCAAAGGCTGCACTTGGAAACCCCAAGAAAATGGAGAATGGCCCCTGGGAGGTAGCAAATAAGAGGGCGAAGCCGGGATCCATTTTTCTAGAATTGAATAGGAAACCTATGAGAGATTAAAGTGATTGAATTGGTTGAGGAGGATAATTCAAGGTGCCCCAATCTCTTTTCCTCCTCCACTTTATCTTCCCACTCCTTAGAATGAAGGAGATTCAGGTGTGTTTTAAGTTGCTAGGAACTGCTTTCCCATAGCATTGCAAATCTAGGAGAAGGAATGAGACGATTTTACAAGAAGGCGAATGCTGATGTTTTTGATTGTGCAATATTCAGTGAATAGGAGTGAAGGTGCCACAGACAGAAAATCACTCTGCTGCCTCAGCATAGTTCCCTGGGTGCAGGACATACTGCTGGGACTGTGCTGGGTGAAGCTCCTGAGTGCAGCACAAAACCAGGCATCTAGGGAGTCATGATCAAAGGCAAAAGCTCCTCTTTGTTACAGGCAGTCTTTAAAATAGACCCAATTAGGGCCTCAACTGAAAACCCGAGGGGATTCCTCTGCCCCATGCCCGTTACCACTGCACTCTGCGTGGGACTTCTGCATCCACACAGACCAGGAACAGTAATAATAACTTCTTTTTATTACATGATAATGAGCCAGGAACAATTTTGAGCCAGTGATCTGAGCACTGCCCCAGAGCAAGTCCGTATTACATAACTACCGCCTTTTAAAAAAATAGTCCAATAACCCCCACTGGACTCACTGCATACTTTCTCAGCTTGGAGAGTATGGACACTTAACAATAGGCTCAGGAAGGAAATGCTGAAGTTTTTGTTATTACATGGAAGAGACAATCATAATTTTGATTTATTTCAGTATTAAATAACATGTGTGTGCCCCTCTTCTCTATGGAGTTCCTGTCTACAAAAGTGGCCAAGATAAAACTTTGCCCAAGGGGTTGCTTAGTCCAAAATGTTATGAACTCCACTTGAGCGCACATAGGATTTTTTCAGACGCTTTCATTCCTTGTTTTTCCGCCAGTCTGATTTTGGTAATTGAATGTAGTTAGCTTGGGTCACTTATGGAGAAGAAAGATCTCTGAGGCCATCTTCTCCAGTGTCCTCACTTTATAGAAATGAGAAATCTGGGGACTGTAGAGACTGAACTAAATATGCTGTGAAGGACTTCAGAGAGTGGATGCCCTTGCTTTTCATAAAGGGTTCAAAATGCTGACTGTGTAATATGGTGGTTGAAGACTGGGTTTGAATTCCTGGTTCTGCTATTCACTAATTGGGAAATATTGAACAGGGCATTTAATTTTTCCAAAATCATTTTGTCATTCATAAAATGAAACTAATATTGTGGCCACTAACAGGATTAACCTGAATATTACAAGGGATCATGCATGTAAAGCATTTTGTCCAGTGCTCAGCCAAAATTAATTACTATGTATGTTAGATGTTGGGATATCGAATGATGTTTTGAGACCCTATAGCTATAGATGTCTTGAAAGCAATTTCTTATGGGACTATGTATAGATGTATACAAGAATATATATACATAATATTGGTTATTTATACAATAATATATTTACATAATATTGATTATTAATATATACATAATATTGATTATTTATCACAAGGGTTGATAAGACAGCTGGCCTTCATAATGTAAGAATTTTTTACTGAAGGCAGGTTATAGTATGCATTTTACTCAAAAAACCTTATAGGCATTCACAGTAAACGTGGAGTTTTAGGTCAGTCTGTGACAACATGGGCCAATAAGAACAAATGTTTGTTCATTTGTTTGAAAACTCAACACTTACAAGTCAACCACAAAGAAGCAAACCACAAAAATGATATTGTGGAATTATTGCTGACAGTAAAACTGCATATGTCATGAAATTAGAAGTTTGAATTTTGACACCTTTTAGCATAGCATACTTTTAGAAGTCTTTGAAGCCCTTTATTGCTGGAATCAATATGTAGGAATAATTGTGATATTATGGTAAACCCAACTTCACAGATTTTGCGAGGAAAGTTTGGTAGCTGAAACTTGAGATGTTTAATGTATGTTCACATCAACATGGATACACATGTATTTTCTTTTTGAATGATAGGAAACTGGAAAACATGACTGGCTGTGAGGTCAAGATGGAGCTTATTTTATTACCGGATTAATTTGAATGCTGTTGCAGTGTTAGCTTTGCTCTGATGGAGGAGCGGAATACCATGCTTTAGAGAATCACTAGAGGCCCATGAACCTGGGTTTGCGTCTTTCTCCACTTTTTACTAGCCAGGTGACTTTGAAGAAATTACTTAAACACTCTAGATCTCAAATTCACCAAATGCAAAATGGGACTGGTGATGGCAACTCCATAGGAGTGTGGTGACAACCAAATGACAGGACTTATGTGATGCACTTAGGGCTTGGCCAGGGGCTTGGAGGTGCTGAATATGAGCCAGTTATTAGCTATGTCTGAGTTATTATTATTACGTATTGGTCACTCCAGGCTTCTGGGAAAGGACTGTGCAATCAGTATAAATAGTTCACTGAAGAGTTTGCCAAAAGACTAGATGATATGGCTTGGTTACATTGTGTCTTGTGAAATATGGGGAGCATCACAGCAGTCATTTGATGATGATACTGCCTCATGTATACAGGATACACCAATCTCTACTGATTGTGTTTATGTGTCAGGGACTGACTGTACCTTTAAGAATCTACTCTCTGGTTTTTTCCCTCTGTCTTTCCTTTTCTCCTTCTTTCCTCCCTCTCTTCCCAATCTCCCTGGCATTCCCTAGAATTTGCCAGGAGCTCACTGCAGTCACCAATTGATTTCAGGACCAGATCGCAGGGTCTAGGTGGCAGTGTCTTTAGCTCATTTAAGAAAGCTTTTAGAAGGTTAAATAGTAATGGAAATTGCATTTTGTCTTGACTTTTTTTTTTCCTTCTGATTTTCCAAATAAGCCAGTCTTATAACAGCATAGCTAAACTAAGTGCACATCTCTGCCTATTATTGCTAGCTTGGTTCCTATTTTTAAAAAGTATGTTTCTGGCCTTCCAAGACTAGTGACTTACCTTCTTTTATACCTGGAATTTCTTTTTAAAGAAAGAAAGAATATCCAGATGATTTAAGCAAATGGGAATTTAATTCATCAGATTTAATCTTGTTTTTGTGCTTAGATTCATAGCTTTAATCTGTAAACCAGCGCATCATTAGGGAGATAGGTAATTACACAAATTAGATTGAGAAACTTTGCCGGGGGAGATGGATTTTGTTTACCCTCATGTGGTTGACACCAGAGGAATTTCTCACAGAAAATTCCACCTTATGTGGCTAGAGAAGAGGAAAAGAGTGAAAAGTCTAGCAAAGGCATATGTTTGTCCCCAGGATGAAATCTCGAAGCAACAAACACTTGTTCCAGCCTGCTTCTGTAGGTCAGTCTATAGTGAAGGACAACAGAAAGTATGGACCACATAGAGGCACTGAGGCTCCCTTTACCCGGGGCCTTGGCATATATATATATATATATTTTTTTCCCCCGTCTCAAAATATGTTATATGGCTTCAGTGAGAAATTTAAAATTTTAAGATGTGCTCTGTACATGTTGAACAGCACTCATGAACAATTACATTGCCCTGAAAATCTTTACTCTTAAAAATAATTTCTAAGCCTGAAAGAAGATATTTTGTCCTCAAAGTGTGAATAATCTACATGAGAAATAAAATGTAAATGTGAACTGATGTCTCTGTCTGCCTGTCTTAAAAGAAGAATGGGTAAAAGATTGATGAGTGGTGTAGGCCTTCAACCCTGGGTGCAGACTACTGGAAGATAGGATCACTGAGGGTTGGAGAAAGCGAGGAAAAATAGGAGGGGGGAAAACAGTATATGAAAAGGATGCAGTAAGAAAACACATTCTCTTTGGACAGATGAATCCTCATAAAGAATAATAAACAATGAACCTGCAAAGATAGTTCGGATCCTAGTCACCAACTATTGTCTTTCTCTTATGGATGGTAGGGAGCCAGTAAATATTTTAAGTAAAGAATGAACTAAAGAAAGTCATGAAAATAAGAATGGTTAGACACGAAATTCAGCATGGATTTGAGAGGTGGAGAGATCTTTTAGGAGATAGAGGATTTATTCTTTTATTTAAAAATATTAATTGACCACCTACTATGTGCTAGACACCATACCATTTGCAGAAATGAAAATATGAGAGAAATTATTTTGGCTGTGATTATTGTGATAAAAATGGAAATTTATCCACTCAATAACTCATTTACCACATATAAAAGGCTTATTATATTTCAGGAGCATAATAATAGGTGTCAGAGATCCAGATATCCTATAATGAACAGAATACATGTGGCTTCTGCTTTCATGGAACTTGGAATGTAGTAGGTAAAAAAGGATGTAAAATAAATAAGAGTATTAATTTTTTTTTTGAGACGGAGTTTGGCTCTTGTTGCCCAGGCTGTGTGCAATGGTGCAATCTTGGCTCGGTGCCCTCTCTGCTCACTGCAACCTCCACCTCCTAGGTTCAAGCGATTCTCCTGCCTCAGCCTCCCAAGTAGCTGGGATTACAGGCTCATGCCACTACACCTGGCTAATTTTGTATTTTTTTTAAAGACGGGGTTCCTCCATTTTGGTCAGGCTGGTCTCAAAGTCCCGACTTCAGGTGATCTGCTCTCCTCGGCCTCCCAAAGTGCAGGGATTACAGGTGTGAGTCAGTCCGCCCAGCCTCATTCTCTCAATGGTGCATGCTTGAGTAGTTTTCAGTTTTGGGCCAGATATTTTTGCTATGAAGATTCTTGCAACTGACACTATTGCAGCACTTTTGATACATTCTAGGAAAGTACGTATTGAGGGAATTTAACCTAAACTGGCAGGACAGTAAAAAAATCGAAGGAGTTGAAATTTGGCTTGTGGGGAGTAGAGGGTGCAGAGTCTGGCCGGAAGGAACGGTATACTCTATGCCGACATCCAGGACAGGATGAGATTGGATTAAAGTGCTCCTCTAGGTCAAAAAAGCCTGGGATCCAGTGGGATCAGTACAGTTGGCCTCGGAATGCTTCCACAATCTGTGTCACCTACTGCCTATGTAACACCAAAGGTCTGCTTCGTCCTCTGCCATTCCGATCTCTCAGCCTTCTCTTGTGCCTGGCTTCCAGGCTAGAGGAGTGATAGCTGTGTCTCCAGGCTGGTAACTACATAAGGGATACCTTTACGGGAACCAAGAGATAAAGGGCCCATGGGGAGCCTTAAGACTATAGAGCCCCAGATTCTTCTGTTGATGCAACATTTCCTTTCCAAAATAGAATACTGGGCAAGATTTTAACTAGAGTAGGGGCTAGACTATGGTCTTATATCTGTCTAAGGTGGAGTGATTTGAAGGAATTTGTTCCCAGATAGAGAGTTAGGTGGAGCTGATTGGTGTAAATTTGTAAAAGGAAGGAGGGGAAGAAGGGGAGGCTTGGTGGAGTGTGGGGAGGCTGTCAGTGTAGACTGAATTAGCTAAGAATATGAAACCGGAAGTCACATAGCCTGTGCTTGAAACCTCGTACTCCTGCTTACTAGCTGGGTGATCTTGGCCGTGATGCTTCACCTTCCTGTGCCTGCATTGTCCTACTTATCTTGAACTTAATAATCAATGTGGGTATGAAGATCAAATGATATATGTGAGGCAGTTAAAACAGCATCTGCTGGGCTGGGCGCTGTGGCTCATGCCTGTAATCCCAGTACTTTGGGAGGGTAGGGCGGGCGGATCACCTGAGGTCAGGAGTTCAAGACTAGCCTGGCCAGCATGGTGAAACCCCGTCTCTACTAAAAATATAAAAAATTAGCCAGGTGTGGTGGCGGGTGCCTGTAATCCCAGCTACTCGGGAGGCTGAGGCAGGAGAATCGCTTGAACCTGGGAAAAGGAGGTTGCAGTGAGCAGAGATTGTGCCACTGCACTCCAGCCTGGGCAACAAGAGCAAAACTCTGTCTCAAAACAAAACAAAAGAAAAACAGCATCTGCTATATCTAAGCACCTTGTAAGTGTTGGATATTATTGTTAATTGGGCCCCCTCGCTTACCAGTTGTGACTTTGGACAAGTCATTTTCCCTCTCTATGCCTCAGTTTTTTTTTTTTGCGCAGAAACTCTGAGGTCTCCAAGACTCTTTACTACTGAACATTTATGATTCCCCAAAACTAAACAATTTGATCACACAGCTCAGTACACAAGTATGTTTTGTGTCTTCCCAACATTGACAATTACAGGCCCAAATTGGTCTAGCAAAACCCGCTGCTTTCAAGCTTTGATGGCATGCAATCTGAATGTGATGCATTTTGCTTTTGTTGCAGGCTATGTGGAAACCCTAACTTGGCTCAGAAAAATAAAGACCTATTGTTTGAGCTCTGTTCTCTCATTCCTTTTTGTTTTTAAGATTTCAGCAGATCACTTGTGTGAAGAAAGCCAGGACTTTTGTCTTGTCCCCTGCATATGGGTTCCAAAGTCACTCCTGTGAAAAGTCTTTGATGAAAAATGTCCTCATAAGTTTTGTATAAATGGATTTCTACATGTTGTCTCCTTGATTTTAAGTTATCTTTTCTTTTCATTCTTTTTTTTGTTTCTTCCTAAAATTTTTTTCTGCAACTGCAGTCTTTACTACTAAACAGTGGCCACCTTTTCCTTTCATCTTGATGAACAACTTAAAAGAAAAACTAGAGATAATTTATTTGAAAACAGGATCATGGTGAGAGGTGGAAATGAGTAAGAGAGAAAGATCAGGGGCTGCTTTCAGTTGCTATAACAACCATACGTAATATCTGCATTTTGTTCCCTCTTTGCTTTTAGTAGCTTCTCTAATCTGTCTTCTGGCTTTTGATTCTACAAATCACCTGGGATTATTTTATGAAAGGACATGTGATTTTAATAATACTTTTAAAAAGAAACAGAAATACAACAATGGCTCTCTAGTATTGTGGGTACCCTACTTGCCTGGCACTTTACTGGGTATTTAATATATGTCGTTTCATCTTAATACTCTCATTCTTCTACAAAACTGTAGAGAATAATGCTTGGACATAATTTCTTTCTGGACAATACAGTGTTAATCAGATACACTGAAAGCTGGAGTCATTAGGAAACTTCGAATGTATGCTCTATATCAGAGCTTCTCTAAGGAGCACCCTTCTGGATTGACAGCTGCTGGTTAAGGAGGGTAGCTTGGTCAGTGCCCTTTCATGATTTTTCCAGCAACTTGTATTTACTTGATAGAATTAAAGTTATGTTTGGTCACATAATTATCTGGGTATATTTTTTCTTTGTTGAAGGGAATCCTGATGTGTGTGTATGATACTTTTGCCTCTTTAATGCTTCATGAGAAGAGGATATAGGCCATTTTTATACTTCAGCGCACTTAATTTTGCACGTACCGTGTGCAAAGTGCTGTGCTCGGTGCCATGTGGGAAAGTAAGATAGTCTTCAGCCGTTGGACTTCATATTTCAAAGGGGAGAGAGGCACCTATGTGAATAATGCAAATAATTTTCCAATTGTTTTAGGAAGAACATCATTAAAAGAAACTAATGATCTTACTGTAATTATTTGGTAAAATTATTTACCATAATGAAGGATTATGTGTCATATATTGGTTCTTTCTCACAGTCCCTTTTTGACTATTTGAATTCAATTCATATATATTTAGGAAGCACCTACTATGTGTGAGGCCCTGGGTTCAGCACTGAGTTCACAGTGGTAAACAGAGCACACGCTCACCCACGTGGAGTTCATGGGAAAGATGTATTTGTACATATTTATGCGCAGGAAAGCAAGAGTGTCATTTCCACAGCACCTTTTTCTCCTTTCCACATCTCTTCCTTGTGTGTTTCTTATCACAGGCAAAGCTACAGGCATTCAACAAAGGGCCCAAGACATCATCTGAGCACCTAGAGTTAAGTTTTTGAAAGATGCATTTAACTGTGTCACTCCCCTTAAAATCCTTCAGGGTTCCCTGTAGTGTATCTGTGAACAATCATGACTTTTCCTCTGCTAACTTGTCCCATTTCTCATCCCGCCCCAATCCTCACACTGTGGTCCAGTAAGCTACTGTGGTATGATGGAGTGTGAGTCTTAAATGATTCACTTTAATCAGAGTTGGAAAGAGGGTGTTAAAAGTGTAAAGTTTAAAAAGTTGTAAAATATTTGTAGTAAAATGATAGTTACTTCTTCATGGAATTAATCGTGGCCATATAACTCATTTTGTCCTTCCCAACATCTGTTTCTGACTCTCCCTGGCCCCCAACCCATTAGAATGAAAGTATGCCAGTTATTTTTCCCAGGGTCAGGAAGACCCTCTGACTCCTTTATCATCATTACTACTACTACTACTAGTACTACCACTATTACTACCAGTATTACTACTAGTACTACTAATAGTAGTAATAGCAACAGTAGCAGTGCATAGGGAGAAGAATTCTGGCTCACACAGAAATGTCAGCAATTTGTGGCAAAGTTTGTTGGAAGCTGTAGTTCTGCATGTTTTCTTCCTTCAGCAGTCTTTTGACAGTGTAAGGGATTGCTTGAATAAGCTATTTATGTTTGTTAGAGAGACAGAAAAAGACAGAAGAAAATATAACTAGAGTTGAAAGCTGGGGATCTATTGGACTTCCTTTCATTTCAAGGCTACAGTTAGATGCTTTTTTGGTTGGCAGATTTCGAAAGTTCTGATAGTTAGAAAACTGCAACAGTTGTCTCCAAGTGCCGACAGTCACATGCATGCGCCGAGCCTGGTGAAACAGACATGAGGGAAGAAAGTAAGAAATGCAGTGAGGCTGAGTGGTGGGGTTCTTCTCATCAAGACCTTCCAGTAGCCCAGGTTTCTAACTCCTATAAAAACATCTTCTATACCTGATGTTGGGACTCAGAAAATGATACCCCCAAATGTACTGCTTCGGCACACTGAGTACTCCGAAACAAAGGATATTGAAAGGCTTCAGAAATAGCCTCAGAATAAAGGTCTTTCTGACCTTCTCCTGCATTCTACCCTTCCTTCCTGAAACACAGTGAGGGGCTTCCTCTGAAGTTCCCTTATCTGAGTAAGGAAAGTTTCTCCAGAAGGAATGCAATTGTCTTGAGGCTCCTCCTTATAATATCTTTTTTCCCCCCCTGACACCTCTCACTATAATATCAAACAAAAGATTAGCTTACTGGAAAGGAGACCAAAGGTCCTTGGAGCCTATTTGTCTGAGGACGGCTGCCTGAAAACCTTTATCCGCATGATATGACAACCTTTGTTCACAGGGCACTTCCTCCCCTCACCTTCTCATAGCCTGTCCTCAGGAGCCTTCAAGCCTCTATTTATTTCTGTAGTTCAAAATGCTATTTATGCTTCAACCAATCTGGCCTTTCTTTGAGTCTCATATTTTATGGGACTCCGTGAATACGAATGTAATAAATTTATACGTCTTTTCTCCTGTCTAGTTTATTCCAGAGACTGAACCTTCAGCGGGTGAAAGGAATGTTCCCTTTGTCCCCACACTGATAAGAGGGACAAGGCAAAATTGCTCTGACTCTTCTAAAAGTGTGATTGTTGTTTCAAGGGAAGGGAAAAGGTTGTGTGTATATTGAGTTAGTTGTTCAAGATCTCATTTTTCTTGATTTTATTCTTGAAATATAGGAGAAGAAGAATAGCAGAAATATGGTTATACACATAGAGTAACAACAGGGCTGCTGAACGTGGTAATCTTAGTGAATCTGGTTAAGGCTTTAACAGACAGACAATAATCACAATCAGCAATTGATTCTTTGAATGGAAGTAGGCACGGAAGTGCTGCTTAAAATAGTGTGTTGATTTTCACATGAAAGTAGGCCAAATTCTCTATGTTTATAGTATTAATTTGCTTAGCCAGCCCTTTATTTCATTGACAGTACAGAGATAAACTTCAGCCCAGCTGTGACTGAATTACCAAATCAAGCAACAAGTATTTGCTGTCTGCTGTTAGTGTGCTAAAGATTGCTCACCACCATGATGGGCACATGGTATAAATAACATCGTAACTCCAGTTTTCAAGGAGCTTGAGTCTAGAACTAAGGAACTACTAATTTAAAAGTGAAGTGGTATGTTGTGTAAATTAACATATGGCACCAGAATTAAGAGCAGAGAGGATGGGATAGTGCTAAACAAAAGGGGCTGTCACTGAACTTTTAAGAATAGATAGGTTTGGATAGGGAAAATGTGAAGTTGTCTATTTACAGGTAAAGCTTGGGTGTAGGAATAAATCATCGGATTTCCAGGAGTTTGTAAAGCCTGACTTGAGGAGATAAGGATGATGGGTGAGAAAGATGAGAGAGAGGAGAAAGGAGAGGAGAAGGAGAGAGATAAAAGAGAGGGAGGGAGGGTGAGAAAGAGAGAGAAATTGACCTGTATTAGAAGCCAATAAATGCTAGACAAAAGAGAATTATCACAAATTCTTACCGAGTCAAGTCTGAGAGGTTTAACTTTTTAGGTTTTGCTTTGCTACTTTCTTCCCAAAGAAAGAAACACTGATGGAAGACAAATTTTCTATTTTTCGGCCAACAGCAGTGGTTCATGTTGGAAGGAGGCTGAGGACAGTGGGCAAGAAAGAAGTGGACAAGGAAGATAAAAGATTTTTCTCACCCATCGTTGTGTCTCAGCTGCTCAGTCTGTAAAGTGACAATAACTCAGTCACAAAGGATTTTCATGATGGCACTCTTTGTGTAGCATAGACTCTGCCGAGCATTATTCTAAACTATAAAAAAAGAGACTTTTTTTTTTCCAGACGGTCTTGCTTTGTAGCCCAGGCTGGAGTGTGCAATGCTGCAATCTAGGCTCACTGCAACCTCTACCTCCCAGGTTCAAGAGACTCTTGTGCCTCAGCTTCCTGAGTAGCTGGTACTACAGGCACTTGTCACCACACTTAGCTGATTTTTGTATTCTTAGTAGAGACAGGGTTTCACCATGGCTAGGCTGGTCTTGAATTCCTCACCTCAGGTGATCCGTCCTCCTTGGCCTCCCACAGTGTTAGAATTACAGGTGTGAGCCACTGTGTCTGCCCGGAAGAGAGGGAGTTTTGTCCAAAATGCTGCAACATCCAAGAGAGGGTATGCAGCTAGACTGTGGAAGCAGCAGTTTTTGAGGGAGGTTCTATAGTTGATAGATTTAGGAAAAAGAGTCAGGACTTGGAGGAACAGGAGTGGAGTCAGAGGTAAAGGTAGAAATGTGATGTGAAAGATCTCAGTAAGAGACCTGGGAAGAGCACATGCCAATAATAATGTCTATGTCAACACCGGGGACAGACGTGAAAAGAAACACAAAAGAAGCCCAAGTGCAGTGATGCTCAGAACTAAGGACGGGTAGTATAAAGAGCAGGCAAGAGTATACAGGGCCTGGACACCTACACGTAGTGTTTGCAACAGGAGGCATTGAAAGGTGAGTTCATGGCTAGGCGTGGTGGTGCACTCCTGTAATCCCAGCACTTTGGGAGGCTGAGGCAGGTAGATCATGAGGGCAAGAGATGGAGACCATCCTGGCCAAAGTGGTGAAACCCCGTCTCTACTAAATATACAAAAATGATCTGGCTGTGGTGGTGCATGCCTGTAGTCCCAGCAACTCTGGAGGCTGAGGCAGGAGAATCGCTTGAACCCGGGAGGTGGAGGTTGTAGTGAGCTGAGATTGCACCACTACACTCCAGCCTGGCGACAGAGCGAGACTCCATCTCAAAAAAAAAAAAAAAATAATAAAATTAAGAAAAAAGAGTTCAAATTCTAGTTTTTTTTAGAATAGGCAAATTCGTCAAGATAGAAAGTAGACTAGAAGTTACCGGGGGATTGGGAGGGAGGAATGTGGAGTTACTGTTTAATAGCTCCAGGGTTTCTGTTTGGGAATGATGGAAACATTCTGGAATAGATGGTGGTGATGGCTACACAATATTGTGAAGTTATTTACCACCACTGGATTGTACACTGAAAAATGGCTAAGATAGTAAATTTTATTTGTGTATTTTATTTACTATTATTATTATTTTTTGAAATGTAGTTTCACTCTTGTTGCCCAGGCTGGAGTGCAATGGCGCAATCTCAGCTCACTGCAACCTCTGCCTCCCACGTTCAAGCAATTCTCCTGCCTCAGCCTCCAGAGTAGCTGGGATTACAGGCATGCACCACTACACCCAGCTAATTTTGTATTTTAATAGAGACGGGGTTTCTCCATGTTGGTCAGGCTGGTCTCGAACTCCCAACCTCAGGTGATCTGCCACCTTGGCCTCCCAAAGTGCTGGGATTGCAGGCGTCAGCCACCATGCCTGGCCATTTATGTATTTTGAAATTCCAATTAAAAGAGAAATCTAGCCTTTAGGATATATTAAAAAAACAAAAACTTACTGCTAGGAAGGAGCTCTGGGGCCCAGTGTCCAAAGGGGAATCTGTTCACCTTCAGGTAGGGTAAGGGCTAAAGTGAGAGTAAAAGATGTTAGAGAGGTTCTAAGCCCAAAGACTTTACATTTTTGTGCTCCCATTCATTGCCTGTCTGCTATGCAGAAGCTATTGTCCGCTGTGTGAGGCCGCTGTTAAGATGTTGAACTCTTCTTACAACTCTAAACAAGTTACTCCTAGTCTTTGCTCTTCTGGATAGATTTTGGAAGGTTTTTATTATCATTTAGTACATAATTTACCTCTCAAAATTATTTAACATCTGTTACTCCTTTAATAAGAAATTATGTTTTCTACTTTAAAGGTATTAGAAGTATGAAGCTTGATTTTGAGAAATGCTGATTATTTGTTCCTCTGCAGTTTGTAACTTGATAGTAGAATCCACTTATTCCTTCTGCAAATAAAAGTAGCCATAAGATGAAAAACATTTTTTTTTAAATTTCCTTTACCCATAAGGACGCTTGTCTAGGTTTTCAGGTTTTCCAGATTTTCTCATTACTGGTGGTTTGACTGAGAAAGTTTGGGTTCTCTTAACTCACAATGAAGTCTGAATATGAGGAACATGAAGCCATGATTCCCTGCAGTTTGATGGTCCTCTATGGCATGTGAAACATTTTTTTCTTCCTTGATAATTCATTCTTTTTCTCTAGAATGTATAGAAAACTTGGACATACTGAAGACATTGTTAAGTCTGCTCAGGTTATATGAGATGGATCCTCCTCTGTAACGCAGAGCAACATGATTTCATTCCTAATGGATAAACGTACATCAACAAGCACAGAAACTACCGCTTGAGCAAAGCAAAGCTTTTGTGAAGTTAAGGAAATGTTCAGTGGTCTCTCACTTAGAATCCAACAATAGCAAAAGAGTGAGTGATGGGGTGACTAAAGTCAATAAGTAAAAGAGATTTCATCCAAGGCATCAAAGAGGTTATTAGGGGCAGTGAGAAAGGAGAATTAGAAGAGCAGTTGGAAAGTATCTTAAAGATCTTCCTTTGAAGAAGTTTGTTTCGAAGAAGCCTTTGGAATGTAAGATGACAAGAACACACTCCCATTTTCACATTAAATGACAAATTGAAAGAGTGGGTAAAATTAAAAACTTAAATTATGCTCATGTGAAATATTTTCCTAATTAGTACATTAAACCGTCTCCACCTGGCTTCTCCCTAATGAACAAAGGCAATTATGTTATTGTTCAGGCTCATGTGCAGCCTTTGATAACAACAGAGTTATTTGTACATTCTTTTTTCTCCCTTCTTTTTATGCCAGTGAGCAATTGAGCCCAATCATTGTATTTCTCTTAACGTTGAAGGAACTGGCAGCTCTCGCTTGAGCCTGATGGATTTATTCTATGTTCTTTCGTCCCACAGCAACTAAATTCTAGTTAAATTTATTTTTGAACAAAGGTAGTCAGCCTCCAAGAGATTCTCTTTTAAATGAATGACAGCAGACAGTTCCAAGACCATTCATTTGCTTATATCTATTTGCTGTATCTAGACAGCTATTATCATGCATGTGGTACTTCAGAACAGTTTCACCCAGTCTGCTGTCAGTAGCAACCAGCTAAAGAAGCCTGCTCCAGCAAGACTTGTACTTGGTGTCTTGAATCTGAAAGTAAACTTTTCTTATTGACTTGATATTTGTACGAGTTCATGCTCAGAGATTGGCGTTGAGAAAGAGCATCCTTTTTTTTTTTGCAAATAATTTGTTGGTTTAAAAGGACTTCAGATGTGCATTATATGTTTTTAGGCAACTCTCTTATTAAAAAGTTTGCAGAATTTAGTGTATTTTTATCAGAGCCTCATCACCAGGAATAGTAGCACAACCTGGGAGTAAGACCCAGGACACCTTATTGGAGATGAGGATCATAGCTAAAGGGCAGTGGGGAGAAATGCCACACGACTAATGTTAATCAATGCCACGCAACAGCATTACGAAGCAAGGAGAGAACAGAAGAAACGCTCCATCTCCTTAATAAAGGGGTATTAGAATTAATGAAGTCCCAGCTAGCAATATGTTCCTTAAGGAACTAATGGTAGCAGTTGGTCAGCAATTCCCTATGCTGTGGTTCAGGTGTTTGTTCGTGTGTTTTTGCAAAGCACATTCCATGGATTTGTTTCATTGTATTTAATCATCACAAAGCACTGTTGTTACTTCCATTTTAGAAATGAGAAAAGTTGAGACACTTATCCAAAGCCAACAGCAGGCAAATGACAGTGATGGAGTCAAACACTTACAGGACTGATGATTTCCAAATCTAGACTCCATTGCTCCTTCTGCCTTTCTTCCTTGCCCAGTGATTGTGAAAGGTCACTCCTGATATTTACAACTTCCCTAACTGCGAGAGAAAGATGAGACATCATGCAACCCGATGCTTTGTTCTCCCAAAGGACACTTTAGTTTCTTGTTTCTTTTGTGTAAATTCCTTCTCATGAAGAACATGATTTAGGCTTAGTTTATTTTTATCTGGAAGAAGGCATTATATTTATCTGGAGGAAAGAATTACCTAAATTTCCTAAGTAGAAACTTAAGTGCTATGGAATGTGTTTCCTGCCTATGAAGATTTGTAAGACCCTATACTTATCTTGAAGAGCTTACAAGTAGTAAGTAGAAATATCGGAAGGAAAATAAAATAAATAATGCATTGAGATGCTCCTGAGTTCCAGTCCCTTTCATAGCTATTCTGCAGAAATACTTGTATTCCATCCATGAAATAGCTGAGATGATATCACTGTTAGTGTGACCACTTTACAATGAAGAATCTGAGGTTTCAAGATGGTACATTACTGGCCAAAGTTCACACAGCCAGTGAAGGAAAGAGGCAAGATTTGAAGCCAGGTATGCCTGACTCCAAAACCAGCCTTTCTTGCCCTATTCACCCCACTGTCTATTATATAAGGCAGTGTGCCTCACATTCAGAGGTGGAGGTGGGCCCCACCTCCCAAGTGGGAGAAATCTGGTAAGGCTTTAGGCGTCTGAACAGAGTCAAATGGAAAGGCGGCATTGGAGCTTGAGGGCAGAAGGGGAAAGCTGTCTATGCAGGCTGGAAGCACAAGTGAGGTGATGCAAAATCAGAAAAGGCATGAGGTGCATACAGAAGACTTAACTAGAGCCAGTTTGTTTAAGTTCCTCTGCTATCTTCAGGAACATGATCACATTTCCCTACTGTCCTAAGAATTAACCAAATCACAGACAAGGTTATGCCTGTGGGCAAGTTGCACAAAAAAGATGCAAGAATACTTAAGAAAATGAATGGAAAGACATGTCAACGACATAGAAACACCCATACAGAGCATGTATTCTAAGGGAATCAAAGTAATGGAGGAGTCAAGACCTATGAAGGCCCCAACAGATATATCCTGGAAAATTGGAATTTCAATTATGGTGCTGAAAATAAGGGAATTATATTCAAGCAGAAATGCATTCATTGGTTCAAGCCACATAAGAATAAGAAATGCCCCAAATGGCATAGAATCCTGAATCAATTAGTTTCCATCTAGAATCTCTGTTACCTAATGGCAAGATCTGGCTCTTTATCAGCAAACTTTTTTGAACAGCCAACGTAACATGAGCATTTTTTTTTTTTTTGCAATTGTGCATCTTTGAATGATTAGCCTGCCACAAACAAGATTGGGGTTGGCATCTCATTTACTTTCAAAGCCATCAAAGATCTGTAAATCATGTTAACCACTGCTGGGCTCAAGGGAGCGGGCTGGGGAGGAAAGGCTACTTGCCCATGGCACTAAGTTGTATGCTGTTCCCTTGCTGTTGCTATTTATGGCAAACAGAGTGCTTACAAGTATGTTCCCAATTTGCTCATTAGTTTCTAACGTATCTTTTAGGCTTGTTTTTCTGTCATGGACAGACTGTGTCCCTTCTGCTTGGAACTGATTCATTAATGCAATTATGTTGAGGTCACAGATCCTCCCTCTCAACTGGGATGCAGGGAAATGCCCACAATTAAAGGAGATAAAATCCACATCCATCAAAAGAAGTGCCTCTGCAATGAGCAGAACTGTTGTGTCCCCTCTCCTTCGTGTTTCATAATGAGCTGATGACATAGAGACAAGCTCTCCACAGATATGCAGAGAAAAGTTCCTAAGGAGGATTTCTGACTTCCTCCCAAAGGCTGAAAATGGTTGATTAAGTTAATGGAATACAGAATATCACAAGGGTCTTCTCTTTTAAAGGTCAGCAGGAAGGCAGATTATTTTTATTTTTCATTAAAATTTGATTACAGTCTAAATCTAAGCATTTGAATAAGGCAGATACCTGTCTATCGAAGATGTTTTTCTTATTTATGAATCAGTTTTTTGAGTGGTGCAGAGCAGTTTTTCAAAGATGCTGACTGTATGTCCTGGAACTCTTAGTAAGTCATATTTTTCTAGGCTAGTGATCTAGGTGTTTTATTTAATTGTAATTTTAAAACTTAGGAGCATACACTGGTGTGTGTTTTGTTGTTTGTTTCTTTGTTTGTTTGTTTTAGATAGGATGAAGTGATCCTTGGTTTTCTTGGAAGAGGTCAAGCTTAAAGTGAGCCTAAAATAAAAAGGAATATTGTCACTCAAGGGACACTTCCAAAGCAAAGTCTTATTCAGGAAGGAAAGACAAGGGACAAGGTCAAAAAGGAGGTAATAAAGTCAAGCAGAGATAAATGTGACCTTAAATAAGTATTTAATTAGATTGAATCATGTTTAATCACGTGTTATAGACATTTGCCCAACATGTTAGCTTACTGGAAAATCACCTTAGGGACAAAGGAAGGAAGAACATTCCAATTTAGAAGCATCGGTAGCATTTCTTCTGGGACCTGAAGCATTTCCCATAATGACGGTTTAATACAATCGTGGTCAATTACCTCTTCTGAGCAAGCTAGGGATATGTGCCACTTTGCTGGAAATGTTAAAATCCTATTAAACTTCAGTTACTAGTAACGGGGGGGGGGGGGGGGGGGGGGGGGAAAAAAAAAAAGAATAAAAAAAAGCCACAAACAACAGGGTTAAATGGTAAATCAATAAGTTTAAAATTAATAAAAAAAAAAAAAAGAATTAAACTTAGCAAAAAACAGTTTTAAAC